>CAUYRH010044000.1:0-108241 GCA_963574655.1 Perodicticus potto
TTCTGGATATATACCTAGTAGAGGAATTGTAGGATCGAATTGTAGGATCGAATGTAGGATCGAATGGCAATCTAATCTATTTTTAGATCCCTAGAAAATTTGCATTCTTAAGCAACAGTCATAACCTGAACCTAACTCACATATGCAGCGGGTCCTGTCCATTGCATCCTCAGCCTCCTTTCCCTCACCTTCTGCCCACTTCCATATCATGGTGCCTTTTTTATTCCCCTTCTACTTTTTTTTTTTTTTTTGAGACAGAGCCTTATGCTGTCGCTCTGGGTAGAGTGCCGTGGCATCACAGCTCACAGCAACCTCCAACTCCTGGGCTTAAGTGATTCTCTTGCCTCAGCCTCCCCAGCAGCTGGGACCACAGGCAGTTGTCATTGTTATTTGGCAGGACCGGGCCGAATTCGAACCCACCACCTCTGGTGTTTGTGACTGGCACCTGAGCCACTTGAGCTACAGGTGCCGAACCCCCCCCCCCCACATTTTATTTCCCCTGCCATCAAGATAAGGCCCAGAACTTACCTGGCATGAATCTCATGAGTGCTGCCCACCAAATATTCCAGTTCATTCCCTTTCCACTGCCGAGTAGGATTGTTATTTCTGGTCTCCTTACTGCTGACTAGGGCCTAGTTCTGGCCCATGAGTTGTGTAGTAAATGTGATGTGTGTCATTTAATCTCTCTTATCCCCTCTGGGATGCTGACGGACTGAACTGGAGATGGTGGCTGCTCTATTATGCTCGGTGCCCTGGCCAACCTGCAATGGTCACGTAGCATGAACAAGAAATACACTTTTGTTGTTAAAAACCACTGAGATTTAGAGATTTTTGTTGCTGCAGTGAAACCTAGCCCACCCTGACTGATAACGTACTCTCTAGTTTCACCCATTTTTCGTGCTCAGCGCTTTGCATGTTTTAAATGCATGAATGGTATTTGTCAAGTTGCTTATTTTCCTTTCCAAGTTGACAACTACCGTGTCAGTGGTCTTATACTATTTTGGTCATGTTTGTGGCACAGAAGATAGTAAAAGAGGAAGAAGAGGGAAGAAGCCCAGGCGTGGCTTCTTGCGTCTCAGTGGGCGGCACTCTGAGCCGTGAGGACGTGCACCACACTGTGGGAAGAGCTGCAGTGGCTTCCTGGGGAGGACAGAGCTCCTGGGTGGAGCTGGACATCCCATCATTCAAGTGCACACTCATTCAGCCAACATGTACTGACCTCGCACTCTGTGCTAGGTGCTGGGTGAGGTGTGTGCACTCAGGGGCCCTCTAGGAACTCCCACTTTCGTGAGGGAACATGTGGGTGAGAACTGACCCTCTCAGCTCAACACTGTAAAAGGCATGAGCCGGTTTTAAAGATTCAGGTGACATCTGAGTCAAGTTCTTGGAGGGAGCAACCAATATCTGAGTCAAAACCAGCGGGGAAGCTGAGCAAAAAGCACCAAGCATGTTGGTAGGCACAATTCTTGGCTCCCTGGTCTTCTGGGGCAACAGGCAGCAAACTCCCCGGAACCATGGTGCTCAGAAAATTTGCAATTGCTTGATAGGTCACCTTTTCCAGTGCTTTTTCATAGAGAGTTGGAGGTACGTGCAGCTGAAGAAGCGTGCTTTCATTAAGTAGAGAAGAATAAGAACTTTAACATGGTGCCAAAAGAAATGGGACTGGCAAAAGCTTGGAGGAAATTAGCAGCTTCAGGAGCGAGGATGGTGTCAGGCTAGGACTTGAGTGGAGAGGAGGTGAGATGAAGAGGCTTGAGTGTTGCCCTGGTTTTGGGGGGAGGGAGGGAGAGCATGGTTATGGTGGAGTTACTTTTTAACAGAAATCTGGAGCAGAGTGACAGATCACAGGCTTATGCTGAAAGGGGAGGTAGCCCTAATTTTGGCGGGTACAGGAACACCTCTTAAAGTAATCCAGCTTACTTGAAAGAAGTCACATCCTCCTCTCATTTTGCACACAGTGAGTGCAAAATCTTTGGAATAAAATGACGAGGTCAGCCTTTCATGCTATACATGTCAATAAACATCTGAAAGTGTGCTCAACCTTGTCAGCAACACAGGAAGTCCCTGGGGGTGATTTGCCTGCATTCCTGAATTTGTGCAGGACCCACTGCGATCTGTGTTGCATTCTCTTCCGCTGTATTTGAACCTGGAAGGATATAGGCTGCCATTGGTGCAGCCATCTTGCCACCATGAGGGAACAGCTTGTCTGAGAATGGAGCCATACCAGGGGGAAGGAGAGAGGAGAGCTGGAGAGACCGGGGCCTGCCAATGCCACTGGGGTCCCTGCATTGAGCTGCATCTGAGGCCAAGCCCCCCCTTGGACCTTTCAGTCATGTGAGATAAGTTGGCGTCAGATTTTGTATCACTGACAAGAGCTCAAGCCAACACAAGCATTGTGATGGAGGACAAAAGGCTCATGGTGTCTTATTTTTGAGTGTTCACTACACAGTGTGCTAAGCAAGTTATGTGTATTACTTCGTTTAATCTTCACAATTCTATAAGGTAGATAGGGCACTCTTGTTCTAATATACAGACAAGGAAACTGAGTAATACACAGTTTGAAAAACTTGCTCAAGATCAAATAGCCAAGTTTGGACCTAGGTAGTTCGACTGTAGTTGTTTTTGAGACAGAGTCTCCCTCTGTCATCTAGGGTAGAGTGCCATGGTGTCAGCCTAGCTCACAGCAACCTCAGATTCCTGGGTTCAAATGATCCTCCTGCCCCAGCCTCCTGAGTAGCTGGGACTACATGTGCCTGCCATAACACCTGGATAATTTTTCTGTCTTTTTTTTGTTTGTTTTTGTTAAGTGTTTTTTTTTTTTTTCTTGAGACAGAGTGTCACTATGTCACCCTCAGTAGAGTGCTATGGTTTCACAGCTCACAGCAATCTCAAACTCTTAGGCTTAAGTGATTCTCTTGCCTCATCCTCCCGAGAAGCTGGGACTACAGGTGCCCACCACAACACCCAGCTTTTTCTTTTTCTTTTTTTTTTCGGTTGCAGTTATTGTTGTTTTAGCTGGTCCAGGCTGGGTTCGAACCTGCCACCCTCAGTGTATGTGGCCTGTGCCCTGCCAACTGAGCTATGGATGCTGCCTTGTTAAGCATTCTTAACACTTGATAATTTTTCTGCTTTTTAGACATGAGGTCTCTTGCTCAGGCTGGTCTTGAACCCCTGAGCTCAAGAAATCTGTCCACCTTGGCCTCCCAGAGTGCTAGGATTATAGGGGTGAGCCACACTTCTCCTGGCTCAGAGCCTGTACTTTTTTTTTTTTTTGAGACAGAGCCTCAAGCTATCACCCTGGATAGAGTGCTGTGACATCATAGCTCACAGCAACCTCCAAATTCTGGGCTCAAGCAAGTCTCCTGTCTCCACCTCCCAAGGACCTGGGACTACAGGCACCTGCCACAATGCCCGGCCTTTATTTGGTTGCAGCCGTCTTTGTTTGGCAGGCCTGGGCTGGATTTGGAGCCGCCAACTCAGGTGAACGTGGCTGGCGCCTTAGCTTGTTGAGCCACAGGCGCCGAGCCCAGAGCCTGAACTCTTAATCACGGCCTTACCAGAGGCCTTGGGTGCAGGCCATGAGGGATTGGTGCTTTCTGTGCGTTTGATCAAGGCTGACTCTGCCTCCAGATCTGTGTGTCAGCACAGCCAGTGGGATCCTGGACACTGGGTCTGTGAGGAAAGCACACAAGATGTTTTCAAATTCGTTGCCTTTCCACATTTAGAAGATGATGATGATTTTCCATCATGCGGTGCAATGACATGGGATTAATTTGGTAATTAAATGTTTGTTTCTTGGAATGAATAAATTGTTCTTCATCACTAGGAGACTTGGTCAACTCACTTTGAAGTCAGAGAAGCAAGATGCCTGCTTGTTCAATGTGACATCCACTTCTACTTTGTAACTTCACGAAAGGTCTGCTGATGGTCTTTCCACGTTCATATGCTCAGGGGAGCAGTTATTTATCGTTCCTGATGTCAGAAGAAAAAACAAGGTCACTACCTCATGCGTCTTCCTTAAACCATCATCACACATGCATCATTAGGCAAAGAGAAGCATTTTCTGAAAAAGATATAACTGATGCTAAGTCTTTGTTGTTGTTACTCAGCTTTCCTCTAAGATAGCTGTGTTCTCAGACGTTTGCAAGGAGCAATCTGAAATGATGTCAGACGTGGTCTTAATAATGAAATGCTTGACCTGGAGCCTTCTGTGAAACTAATTGGATTGTGTTTTACAAAGTCCTGAAGTCACTTGGCTCCTGAATCACAGATTCTCTGCGTCTGGTCTTCTTTTGGCCTTTGGAGACCTCTCCGCGAGGTTCAGAGGTCACGGTGCACACCTCACCCAGCGCGGGCAGACAGATGTGTGCACACAAGCTCTTCTGTAAGCTGGCCTGGCAGATACTGGCATCTTGTGGATGACACTTCATGGAAAGAGTCGCTGGTCTGCCTCATTTCTGCCATATGATGCAAAATAGAGTTCAAAAAACTTCTTTTTGTTTTTCTGTTTGGGTGAAGTCATAATCCTTTTGGAATAATTTACTTCTTCTTTTTTTAAATACACAGAACATTGGGACTTTTTTTAAAATTCCAATTATACCCTAAAATTATATAGAATTTTCATTTCTCCTGAAATAAAAAAAATCATGTTACATGAAATCAATCATTAAAGTCCTCTTGGAGGGACTTGCAACATTTATTCTCAAAATGTTTTACTCCAGGAGAGAGTCAACACGTATAGGCTTTGAAATCAGACAGACTGGGGTCAAATCCAAGGGTTTTTACTTAGTAGCTTTGGTACTTTGGGAAAAATACTCTATATTTCTGAGCCTCAGTTTCCTTCTCTGTAAAATGAGGAAAATAATAGCTCTGTAAAAGGGATGAAGAGTAGTACAAGTGTCTGAGACACTTGATGGCCTCATCAAGTGATAGCTGGTTTTATTCTTGCCCTCTCTTGTAGCTTTGCACCTGGGTAAGATTCCTCTAGCAACTGGAGCACCAGGTTTAGGCCTGCAGTGGAAGTGGCAGGAAGGGTGACACGATGCACTTTGTGTTTAGCAAAACTGTTGGTGAAAATTAGGACTCAGAAGCAAGATAAAGACACTGGAAGCTGTTATTTGCTTGCGGAAAGATTCCCCTTCAAACTGTAAACTTCTTTGATTCATCTGAAACATGACTTCATTTTCATACCACTTTGGGGACTATGTTCTAGGCAGACTATGGAGTCTCTTCTCCAGGTCATTGCTTAGACCCAGAAGAGACAAACAGTTTAACATAGAATTGGGAACACTGCTAGCTCCTAAAAGGGGACAGAAGAGTGGGGAAAGGAGAGGAGCAGCCTGGAGAAGGGGGCATCCCGGAAGGGTCCCTCAGTGGGAAGGCACCCAATAAGGGGTGGGTGGGGGAGAAAAAAAAGAGGGGGACATGGGGTCAGCCCCATACAAATGGTTAAAATATTGCTCCCTTCTATTATATCATGAAAAAATGGCAGTGACCAGAGCTGCCTGGATCAGGAAAAAAGGGTGTAATTCCATCTTGGGGCTTCTGGTGAATTGAGTTTGTGGTTCTGTGGTTTATGATGTCACCAGAGACCCTGGATAGAATTACAGCCTTTTAATTTACAACTTGGTAAGTGGGGAGGCTGAGGGTCCATCATACCCACTCAAGACGTGGCAAGGACTCAGGGGTCAAGGTTGGCCTGGGAGGTCAAGTTCTGGAGGCTGACCCCTCATCCTTCTGCGTAGGTGGTCTTGGTTAAGCCATTTGTATGTTCTGTCCTCTGTTTCCCCTCTCTTTCTCCCCACTCCTCCCTCCTCATTCCCCCCAAGTTGATTTTCCCATGATTTATTTTATAAAAAGCCCAAGTTAACCAGAGCCCTCTGGCTGTCATATATGTTTAGCTCACAGTTCAAACCTTTCCATCTCAAAATCCACCCAAAGGGGGTTCAGATGTGAGATCTCTGACTTCTGAGGGAGCAACCCTACTGTGAAGTCGGTGGCTCACTGTTGTCTTTTGTTCTGTTCCCAACCTCCCTCTCAGCCAGACATGCCAAGGCGGGGAAGTGATGGGGCCTGTGGTCTGGCTCCTCCCATGGTCCAGCCTCAGCAGAGTGCCTGTGGCCTCCTTAAACATGGCCGCATATCCGTACCCCGACACCTTTGCTTCTGTTGTTTCTTCAAGCCTCCGTTTGTTCACCAACCTGCAAAATGTTTTCTGAATATCCAGTCTGTGCGAGGAGGCACTTGGCTGAGATCTAATGGAAAGCAAGATGGGTGTGATTACTGTCCCCCAGGGAGACTCCCCCTGCCTCCTTTCCATGGCCTTTTGAGGGTTGCAGAGATCTCGAGTAATAATTTTTTTCTTCCTGAGCCATCTTCCTTCCAGCACCTGTCCTCAGTCGTAGGGAGTGCAGAAAAAACCACTTTCCCGGGAATCACACCGGGTATTTGCCCAACTCTCCTTTGGTGATAGGTGAAGGCTTCTTTTCTCTCACTGAGACTTTTGGTGGTGGTAGATGCTGACCATTGCCTGTTCAAAGTCTCAGCTTTCTTCCATGGAGCTTTCCTGAGGGTTCCACCCTGTGCCAAGCAGGGCCCATGCCCACGAGGAGGGGACCCGCCTCCAAGGTCAGCAGCATCGGCCATCTCATACTGTGTTCTATTTCAGGGACACTTTTAGGTGCTGGCTTTCCTGGGGAAGAGGACTTCTCCATTGGCTGTCTTCCTGGGGCTCCCTGGGCATAGCACACATCACTGTTTTCCACGTTCGAGGCTTTTGAGTTTGTCCTTTCGCCACGGTCCATTTGCAAGTATAGGTATTTATATTGTTACTTTATATTTTTCTTTGCATTTACTCACTGTTTAATATCAATGGATTGACATTAAATAGAAAATTTATTTCTCTGTCATAAATAGAAAACCGGAGTCAATTGCCATTAAATAATAACAATAAGTACAAGAAAGGGAAAATCCCTTACGCATCTCAGCTCGACTTGCCAAAGACTCTCGTTTGTCTTCATTCAAAAGGAAGAAGGAGCATGAGTTTTAAAGATGTGCCAAAGTCATATTAGCATTCAAGTGTGACTTTTCCCATGACACAATTGGAAAGCTTGAAAGAGAATTGGGAACAAAATAATTTCTTGATTTAATGTTGTTTAAGGCTATATCCTAGCACCACCGAAACCATTTTGGTGTTGAGAGCTAATCCAGAGAGCAGGCACTGAACATCCTACGTAGGTTAACTCATTTTTCTTTACTTTTTTTTTTTGTAGAGACAGAATCTTACTTTATTGCCCTCGGTAGAGTGCCGTGGCGTCACACAGCTCACAGCAACCTCCAACTCCTGGGCTTAGGCAATTCTCTTGCCTCAGCCTCCCGAGCAAGTGGGACTATAGGTGTCCACCACAATGCCTGGCTATTAACTTATTTTTCTTGACAGCAACCCAGTGGTGTTGAATTATAATTATCCTCTTTTCTCAGATTAGGAAATCTAGGCATCAAGAGGTTTACTAACCCATGTTTATAAGCCAGTGGGGAGTGGAGGCAGGACTTGAACCAGCTGGTTGTGGATGCCTTGATCGAAAGGCTGCAGCCTCCTAGAGGCCCCGCTCATCCCCCCTTTACAAATGGAGGGCCGTGTGCAGTGATTTTCAATCTGTGTGCCGCCGCGCACTGGTGTGTCATGAGAGGATCTTAGGTGTGCTGCCAAAAATTTTTAAAGATCACTCATTAAATTCTTTTCAAAAGAAGTTCAAAGCATAGTAAATGCATTCTTTTTTTTTTTGGTCAACATAGTTTAAGTGTGTTGTAGAAGTTTGACTATAGGTTCGAGTGAGCCACGAGATAAAAAAGGCGCTAAAACACTGGCCATGTGAGAGAGAGAGGTCAGGCCAGCTCTTCTCTGGCCACAGGCAGAGCTAAGTGACCTGTTGACGGAGAGGCAGGAGCTGTGGCTTCTGGGCCTGTGGTGCTCCCTGCCTTCATCTCCCATCTCTTCATTGCGTGCCTGCCGTATGTACATTGCTTTGCTGGGCACTGGGGACCTGGAGGTAAGATGCCCCTGGTCTCCCCCCAAGGAACGTCACTGGCTGTCTTTGAGTGGGGGAGAGGGACTTGAAAGTGGGCACCAGAAATGCCACAGGGTGGAGATCTGTTCCAGAGGGACACCCAGGGGCCCCAGGAGTGGGGAGATGGGTACGAGATGTGGGTGCCTCCCTCAGACCTGGAGGTGGAGAGATGGGTTTGGAGGAATGAAGAGGGCGACACAAGTGTCCGGAGCGGAGGGAAGCGCGCCGTGAGCAAAGGCACAGGGCTCGGCTGGTGCGGTGGGCAGGCGGCAGGCGCGGGACACCCTGGGGAGCGTCACGGTTCGGTTCCCCCTCTCGCGCTTGCTCTGGGAGCGCTGGCAGCACCATGGGAAGAGCGCAAGCCCACACCGCTTTAATGGCTTCCTCAGATGATCCCGATCTGTGCACAGGGACCAGTGAAGGCCTTCGGCTCTAAAGACCAAAACAGACGCTTCCATCCCTAGCTGTTTCCAAAGAAACAAAGATCCCTGCAGTCCGCTCTTTATGCCACCTTTGCGAACTGTGACTCCGTGGTGCAAACTTGACCTGCCCAGAGAGGTCATTTCAGGACTGAGTTTGTTTATGTTGAGCCCCACACTGGCAGTTGGGTCGCATTTCTATGTGCTGATTTTGTGTTCTGCATATAAGGAAGTGCTGCTTGTTGTTTGTTACAAATGTGTCCAAAACATCCCTCTGCAGAATAAACTCATGCTCTGGAAGATGGAATGAAAACATATGGGGGCCACACTCAGAATAGAGCATCCTCGGCTTGGTGTGGTCCCTGCTGAGTCTCTGATGAGATTCCTAGAGTGGGAACCACTGCACTCTATGTTGGGGTCCCCTGGAGCCTTCTGAACCTCCAGCTGGAGGGTTGTGATGAGGGTCAGGCTGTGGAGTTTGGGGGAGATGCACATGGCCACTGGAATATTTAAAGGCTGCATGCACTCCTGGGCAGCCTTTGATAGTGGCAGGGGACGGCCAGTTTTGGAATGGGAGGGGAGAAAAAATAGTCACAATTTAAGCCTCTGGCCATAAAAGTTTAGCTTATACCTACATGGAAAGTGGAAGTTGTTTGGAGATCTCTTCTGTCAACACAGGTAGATGGGAAATCTGACATTACCAATGGACTGAAAGGACATTGGCTGTGTTGCTTAATCGTTCAAGACAGCAGTGTTCTTCCCTACCCTGCCTGTCTCCAAAATGAGGAGGTTAGGCCACTAGGGAGGCTTTGAGGCTACTTACTTTCAGGTTCTAGGTTTCATGATTCTCCAGAAAAGTGAAGTAGAAATTTGCTGAGATTGTTTCGCTCAATATGTTGGGCAAGGTTCTGAGGCTGCAAGCAACAGAGACTCTCTGTGGGAATGTATTGACATGACGTTGCATTCACTTGTAGGATCAAAAGGAAAATCTGAGTCGTGCAAGGGGGGCACTAGGACAATGCCAGGGTTCTAGGTAGCAGGAGATGAAACATGGTTTCCTGGGGCTCTGCTGACAAGCACATCAGGCTCCACCTTTTAAAACTTGGGTCACTCTACTCTAGCCTCAAAGTTTCTGGCTGAGAGAGGGTCTCCTTGAGCTAACTTGGGTGCAGCGTCCGTCCTTTGGGTGAAGGAGCAGTGTCTGGACTCACAGGTTTATCAAGACTAAGCACAATGTGGGTGGAGCAGGAGTGACTCCCCAGAGAGAAAGTGTGTTGGTGCCAAAGAAAGAGGGCACGGATGCTGGATGGGCTAAAATAACAGACACCTATTACTTAGAGAAAATGCCCAGAGAGATCTGTCGGATTGTCACAATGTCTATTTCTGAGGTCACAACGAGTGTGGGCTTGGCTACTGGTCTCAGCTGGATCCTATGGAACATTTGCTGAGACGTTCTATTTGGGTCGTGTAGCTACAAGTGTGTCTACATGTGGCCAGTGACTTGGATCCTGACTACTTCGCCCATTTGTCCTATCCACCAAAGAGTGAAATGGAATGACATAGATTAAGCAACTTGAAATGACTGGAAAGATGCCATTGGGGTCAATCTTTTCAGTTTTGGAGCCATAACTATGGGGTTTTTTGGTCCTGGACTCTGCACGTGGTCCTTGGACCAGAAGGGTAAAGGAAGAAGAGGTATGTAGGGAGAATCAATAGTGATCCTTATGTTCACTTCACTCCCTTCCCTCTTGGTTTGGGTGAGCAACTTACATTGTTGAACTTGCACTAAGACTAATCTTTCCATGCACTGACAATGGAGAAACAGCTTACAGCAGCATTTTTTAAAGTACCGCCTATGGGCCAGGGCTTGGAAAACATCCTTTTTTTTTTTTTTTTTTTTTTTTTAGAAAAAGGGAGGTTGAATAGTCAAATAATCTTAGAACATACTGCAAATTATATAGCCTGTTGGATGTCCATGACTCACGTTAGCATATAAAAGCTCTGATAAGTCCTGTAGCAATTAAGGAGGCTGCTTAATTTCATGTAGTTTAGCATTTCCCAAATATATTTGACCAGGGAGCAGTTTTACCTAGTGATACCCGTTACTCCCCTCTGACTCAGGAATGCTGCTCACAGTTCTCTTGCATCACCACTGAACACACGGGGTCATGGTCACCTCTTCATCTTCTTTGCGGATTTCTACACAGTAACTTCAGGGTTCAAGTTTACTTGCATTTGATGATTCTAAAGTAAGTCTGGGGCCTCACAGCAGACTTCCACATTGCTCCAGATTTTCTGTGACTAGATTCATTTACTCTGCCAGCAAATGCTTGTCAGGTACCAATGTACAAAGTGTTCTGTGAGGCACTGTTGGAGGACATTTCCTTAAGAAGCCTGTGGACTTACAGGGGAAGAGTCCATGTGGACAAACCACTAAAAGGAGGTAGAATGAACAGCCATAAATAGATGCTTAGCCCCAGGATGTGCCAAGCACTTTTTACGTGCATGGTAAGGCACACCCCAGCACGCGCATCAGTGCTCACTGCCCTCTGCTCTGTAAGTGTGCTTTTCCCTTTGTATGGATACGGTAACTGATGTTCAGAGAGATTTGTCTCTTGTGATGAGATGTGTTTCAAAATAGCTTTTCTGACTCTGGAGCCTAGGGTCTTTCCAAACACCCACGCTGCTACAATTTCTTGACCAGGTTTCCCCAACCTCAAATTGTAGGAGACTGTGCACCAAGCTTGTGGAAGTGGTCACCAGGTCTAGAGGGAAGTGTAGGGAGTGGGACAATCTCCCGGCAGGCATGGAGATGTTTGGCTGCCCGGAGACAAGCCTTCAAGCAGCTGCATGCGTTAATGAATTAAGATCGGTCGCTCATTAGCAAGCAGGTGTTATACATTGGACATTCGTGGTTCAGCAGGGTGGGAGTCGAGCCCAGGAGGAAAGAGCACATAGTGATCATTAAGCACATAGCTTGTGTGTGTGGGCCCCCACACCTGCTGTGTAATGCTTCAATAAAGGGCCAGGACAGAGGTGGCTCAAGGCTCTCCCTGGAATATGGGAAGCCCCCATCTTGCAGGCATTTGTACTTCAATCTGTGGTCCCAGCTGGTCTTATTCACACAGTGACTGGGTGCCCACAGCGGGCACCGACATAATAGCGATGAAGGCGGGATAGTGGATGAGCACCGACATCAAATCTAGATAGTTTCTGAGATAGTCGGATGTTAAAATGGGCTCTAATATGTAAATGAGTATAGTCTCAGAAAACCTGAGCTGTCATCTTTTTCAGTCGTGGGACTTGAGAGGAAGACAACTTTAACCTTAACAGAAGTTATTTCTAATTGCAGGAGCAATTCATAAATACATTCTTATAAAAATATTCTTAGATAAGGTAAAGTAATCTATAACTACCATCCTGGTCTCCTCTTCTCTGTGCCAAAAGTGAACACAGAATCAATTTGATGTGTTTCTCTAGGCCTTTCTCTATGTGTTATGTGCAAACATGTACAGTGCGGGAAATACCACGCAGAATGAATTATCTTTTTCTTTCTCTTTCTCTTTCTCTCTCTCTCTCTCTCCCTCCCTCCCTTTCTTCCTTTCTTTGTTTCTAAGAGCCAGGGTCTTGCTCTGTCACCCAGTCTGGAGTGCAGTTTTATGAACATAGCTTACGGCAACCTTGAACTCTTGACCTCAAGTGGTCTTCTTGCCTCACGGTCCTGAAGAGCTGAGGCTACAGGTGCACACTAACAAGAGCCTGGCTAATTATTTTCATCTTTTGTAGAGGCAGGGTCTACTATGTTGCCCGGACTGGTCTTGAACTTCTGACTCTTGCCCTCTTCCTACCTTGGCCTTCTAAAGTGCTGGGATTACTGGCATGAGCCACTGTGCCCAGCCTGGTTTTTCTTATTTTGCTCAATGGTATATTTTGGAGCTTTTTCTATGCTAATATTTATGGGTTTATTATTTCTTTTTTGTTCTCGATTTTAAATTTTGAAATAACTTATTTTGAAACAGAAGAGTTGTAAGAATTTAAGAGTAGTTCTGAGAATTTTTTAGCCCACATCACAAAATCCCAAAACCAGAGATGTTGGTGTGGATGTGGAGAAAAGGGAACACTTCTACATTGCTGGTGGGAATGCAAACTAATATGGTCCTTTGGGAAAGATGTTTGGAAAATACATAGAGATCTAAAAATAGAACTGCCATTCGATCCTATAATTCTTCTACTAGGTATATACCCAGATGACCAAAAATCACATTATAACAAAGATATTTGTATCAGAATGTTAATTGCAGCCCAATTCATAATTGCTAAGTCATGGAAAAAGCCCAAGTGCCCATCAACCCACAAATGGATTAATAAATTGTGGTATATGTACACCATGGAATATTATGCAGCCTTAAAGAAAGATGGAGACTTTACCTCTTTCATGTTTACATGGAACGAGCTGGAACATATTCTTCTTAGCAAAGTATCTCAAGAATGGAAGAAAAAGTATCCAATGTACTCAGCCCTACTATGAAGCTAATTTAAAGGTTTCATATGAAGGCTATAACCCAACTATAGCACAAGAATATGGGGAAAGTGGCAAGGGAGGGGAGGGGAAGGGGGAGAATGGATGGAGGGAGGGTAATTGGTGGGGCCATACCTACGGTGCATCTTAGAAGGGTACAGGCGAACCTTACTAAATGCAGAATACAAATGTCTTCATGGAGTAACTAAGAAAATGCCATGAAGGATATATTAATAAGTTTGATGAAAATAGTTCAGATTGTTTATGAAACCAGCACATTGTACCCCTTGATTGCACTAAAGTACAATTATGATTTAATAATAAAAACAATAAAAAAAAAGATACTGCAATCCAGAAAGCCCTTCTGGACTCTCTAGTCTAAAAACTTTCTAGATTCACAGATTTGGAAAGCTGATTCCAAAGCTAAACTAGTTTTTAACTTTCCAAGCATATTTACCCTCTCTCATTCCCTCCTTATGATTGCCTGTGCTGGAGATCTGATAGTCTCCCAGATTCTTCCCTTTCCCTCATGCCTGAAAAATAATCAGCCACAGAGGCCTGCATTTTCTGTCTCTGTGGCCCCCAACCCCTGGGTTATGGACTGGTACAAGTCCATGTTCTGTTAGGAGCCGTGCCACATGGCAGAAGGTGAATGGCAGGCGAGCGAGTGAAGCGTCATCTGTATTTACAGCTGCTCCGCATTGCTCACATTATTGCCTGAGCTCAGCCTCTTGTCAGAGCCCCCCAACCCTCAGCCCATGGAAAACTTGTCTTCTATGAAATTTGTCCCTGCTACTAAAATAACTGGGGGACTGTTGTGCCATATCTTAAAATAGAACCCCAAACCCATCTTCCTTTTTAGTTTGCAATGTGGATTGAATTCCTTCTCCTCACCCTCACCCACCAGAAACACCCTTCTCATACATCTCACATTGTTTATCAGAATCTGTTCACAGGTCTGCTCCCCAACTGCCCTGGGAGCAACTGAGGGTAGATTCAGCTTTCTTTTCTCAGCAGCTCACACAGAGTTTGCCATCTGTTTGGTGTTCATTGACTTCCTTGAGTGAATGAATGAGTCATGGCATAAATGGGGTAAATGGCCCATTGTGCCCTTCAGACCCCTTTGTCGGTCTGTCTTTGGTGGTGTATGACTCATTTTTTTTTTCCCAACAATGCCAGCTCCTATTCATCCCTCAAGGCCCAGTGCTGTGTGAACTCCTCCAGGAAGCCCTCTCTGACAACTTCTACCTTTGTGGCTTGAATAACTTGCCCCAAATCACATTACTAGTAAGTTATTTGTCTCTTCCAGGGATAGCCAGTAGATTTAACTTCACACTTCTCTTTTGCCTATTATTGCTTCTGGAGATGGTGTGGAGCTGGATCGTGAGGGCGGCTTTTCATCATCATATTGTCTGATTCTTGTCTGTCAGAGGGGGCAGGCTCATTTTCTCAGCAGTGGTAAATCTAAAGAACATGACATCAGTAATAAGAGTGTGTGTGGGTCAGCCTGCTGGCTGGTGTGGCTTCTGGAACTTAAAACCTGGTCAGTTCAGAGGGATTAAAGCTTACTGGTCTCAAAGCTTGAGTGGAGAAGGGGTTTAAGGCTGTCCTTCAGCCTGTGCCAGATGTTGGAGGAAAAGGAGGTTCTTCTCATTCACAGCCTGCAGACACTGGGCATGAGGTGCTGTACTCTGATCATTAAAGGTGGGGATTTGGGTTTAGAAAGATGGGATTGGGATCTCCACCCTGCAAGTTACTAGTGATATGATTGGGGGCAAGATATTCAGCCTTTCCAAACTCCTCTTTCATTAATTATAAAAAGGGATTTGCACTAAGAGTCAGCCTCCACAGAACAGTGCCAGGTATAGTGTTTTATTTTTATTTTTGATTGTGGTTAATAAAAACACACATGCGTAACACAAAATGTATGATCTTAAGTTATAGTTCACCATCTTAAGTGAGCAGCCTAGTAGTGTTAAGTACATTCTCGTTGTTGTGAAACAGGTCTACAGAACTTTTTCATCTTGCAAAACTGAAACTTTGTTCTCATTAAACAACTCTTTATTTCCCCCTCTCCCCAGCCCCAGGCAACCACCGTTCCACTTTCTGTCTCCATGAATTTGACTATTTTAGATACCTCATATAAGTGGAAACACATAGTATTTGTCTTATTATGATGGGTTTATTTCACTTAGGATAATGTTTCAAGGTTCATCAAGGTGCAGCACGTGTCATAGTTTCCTCCACTGTATATATAGACAGTATTTTATATCCATTGATCCTGCTGATGGACACTTGGGTTGCTTCTGCTTCTTGGCTATTGAGAATAATTCCACTTTGGACATGGGTATGCAAATATTTCTTCGAGATTCTGTTTTTGATTCTTTCTATTGTATGGTAACCCATAAGTGGGGCTGGATCATATGGTCATTTTATTTTTAATTTTTTTGAGGAACTTCTACAATGTTTTCTGTAGCAATTACACCGTTTGACATTCCCACTAATCATGCATAAGGGTTCTAATGGCTCCATATCCTTGCCAATACTCATTAGTTTTTATTTTTTGATTACAGCTATCGTAATGGATGTGAGGTGATACCTCATCGTGGTTTTAATTTGAGTTTCACTGGCTCGGAGCCTGTGGCTCAACAGGCTAAGGCGCCAGCCACGTACACCTGAGCTGGCAGGTTAGAATCCAGCCTGGGCCCACCAAACAACAATGACGGCTGCAACCAAAAAATGGCCGGGCGTTGTGGTGGGCGCCTGTAGTCCCAGCTACTTGGGAGGCGGAGGCAAGAGACTGGCTTGAGCCCAGGAATTGGAGATTGCTGTGAGCTGTGATGCCACAGCACTCTATCCAGGGTGACAGCTTGAGGCTCTGTCTCAAAAAAAAAAAAAAAATTTGAGTTTCACTTATGATTAGTGCTCAGCATCTTTTCATATGCTTGTGGGCCATCCATTTACATGTCATCTTTGGAGAAATGTCTGTTTAAATCCCTTGCTCATTTTTAGTCAGGTTATTTTTTTTTTTTTTTACTTTTGTTGATTCGTAGGAGTTCTTTATATATTCTAGATATTAAGCCTTAACAGAGATATGCTTTGCAAATATTTTCTCCACATTCTGTAGGTTGCCTTTTCACGCTATTGATTGTGTCCTTTGATATGCAAAAGTTTTCAAGTTTGGTGTAGTCTGTCTGTCTTCCTTCCTTCCTTCCTTCCTTCCTTCCTTCCTTCCTTCCTTTCTCCCTTCCTTCCTTCCTTCCTTCCTTCCTTCCTTCCTTCCTTCCTTCCTTCCTTCCTTCCTTCCTTCCTTCCTTCCTTCCTTCCTTCCTTTCTTTTGTTGCCCTATCTCAGAAATCATTACTATACCTAATGTCATGAAACTTTTCCTTTTACTTTCTCCTAGGAATTTTAGAGTTTTAGAACCTCTGTTTAGGTGTCTAGAATATTTTGAGTTAATTTTTGCATGTGGTATAAGGTAAAAGTGTAACTTCATTCTTTTGCATTTGGATATCCAGTTTTCCCAATACCATTTGCTGAATGGTGTTCATAGAATGCCCTTGGTACCCTTGTCAAAGATCGTTCGACCACATATAAGAGGATTTATTTCTAGACTCTTTTATTTCATTCTGTTGGTCTATGTGTCTGTCTTTATCTCAGTACCACACTGTTTTGATTACCATAGCATTGTAATGTAAGTTTTGCAATCAGGAAGTGTGAGACTACAACTTTGGCATTTTTTCCATTTGGCTATTCAGGGTTGCTTGAGATTCCTTATGCATTTTAGAACTGATTTTTTGTATTTCTGCAAAAGATGCTGTAACAGAGACTTGGATAGGGATTGCATTGACTGTACTTTGCTTTGGGTGGTACTGGCATTTTAACAATATTGTCTTCCAATCTGTGAACATGGGATATCTTTTCTATTTATGTGTGTCTTCTTTTAATTTCTTTCAGCAATGTTTTGTGATTTCTCAGGGTATGAGTCTTTTGCTTTGTTGGTTAAATTTATTCCCAAGTATTTTATTCTTTTTGATGCCCTCATAAATGGAATCGTTTCCTTAATTTCCTTGTTGGCTATTTCATTGTTGTATAGAAACAAAACTGATTTTTATGTGTTGATTTTGTATGCTGCAACCTTTGCTGATTTTTGTTTATTGGGCAATTTAAATGTGTTTTCTCATTGCATTTTGATAACTATGCAATGCAATAAGGTAGGCATCATTGCTACTTTCATCTTACAGATGATGACAGAGTGATTGGGTAACATGCCTCAAGTCACCTGGTTGGACAGGCTCCTACCAGGTCTTTCCTGGATGGAAAGTCAGACATCCATTACTTTTAGACATGATACTCACTAATCACTTTCTGGTAAGGAGTTTTGTAAGGGTTATACCGGTTGATTTTTAAAAATGCCAAGCATAGAGCTCCATAAGTGATAGCTATTTTGGTAATATTAAAAAAAAAAAAAAACTTTGTGGTGCCTGCAAAATGAAAGGGCTCACAACATTTTTAGTAAAAATAAATTAAAAGTAATTATCGGCTCGGTGCCTGTGGCTCAACGGGCTAAGGTGCCAGCCACGTACACCTGAGCTGGCAGGTTCGAATCCAGCCCGGGCCCGCCAAACAACAATGACAGCTGCAACCAAAAAATAGCCAGGCGTTGTGGCGGGCGCCTGTAGTCCCAGCTACTTGGGAGGCGGAGGCAGGAGACTTGCTTGAGCCCAGGAATGGGAGGTTGCTGTGAGCTGTGATGCCACAGCACTCTATCAGGGTGACAGCTTGAGGCTCTGTCTCAAAAAAAAAAAGTAATTATCACTTAAAACATTCTAATAAAAATATTTTAATTATAAAATAATTTATATTAATATCTTAAGCGTGAAGGAAGAAAAAGTCCCTTTACTAGAAGGTAGAAACTGGCCATTTCCTGACTTTTCCTTTGTCCCCCTCATGGAGGAGCCTCCATGGGATTTTTGAAGGGAAAGGGTGGGAACCTAAAAATTTTTGAAGACTTCAATAGTAAAAGCATAGTAAAAGCTTGGTTCTTAGACTTACACTAGAGATGTAAGACACATCAATGTTAAGAATATGAAGGATGTCTGGTATCAAAGGGAATATAATTCTTCTTTAATGAAACTTAAACCCGTATTCATGGATGCAGCTGGATGCTATTTTATCGGGTAATTCCATGCCCTTGAGCTTTGCCCTCACTCCTTCCCTTAGCTGTTCTTTTGCAACTTCACTGAGACCAGGAAATGTATTTCCCTATTTTTTTTGTTTAATAGAGACAGAGTCTCATTTTTTTTTCCCCCCTGTGGAGACAGAGTCTCACTTTATCGCCCTCAGTAGAGTGCTGTGGTGTCACACAGCTCACAGCAACCTCCAACTCCTGGGCTTAGGCGATTCTCTTGCCTCAGCCTCCTGAGTGGCTGGGACTGCAGGCGGCCGCCACAACGCTCGGCTATTTTTCTGTTTTGCAGTTCGGCCGAGGCCGGGTTTGAACCCAACACCTTTGGTATATGGGGCCGGCGCCCTACTCGATGAGTCACAGGCGCTGCCCGTATTTCCCTATTTTTATATGATTCTTAATATAGTCTACATCATTTAATTCAGGAAAATAGGGATTAGAAGACCTAAAGTGGTTAGTGCAACTGTAGTGGTCTCATAATTGAGTCCTATTGTGGGAATCCTGCTGAGTTTGCCCAGATACAACCTCTGCCTGACACCAGAGTCTACTGCCCCAGAGCGGAACTGGGGCTGACATAGGCTATGGACCTGTGCTTCTGTTGCCCCTTGCTGCTTGGTTTTCTGTGTTTTGGAGATAGAGGCTGTACTGAGAGGCACTCAGAGACCCTGTTTTTTCCTGATACTTCCTTTTGGGCAACTCCAGAGTGATGCCGAGTCCTGACCTGATGGTCCCAGCAAGGTTGCACTGCAGAGCATGGGCCCAGCCTTCCAGGCCACATCCGACCTCAGAACCTTCTTGCCTGGCACTTTTCATTAGGGAAGTCCGTCAGATCCTTGGTTAGAAAACCAAGACTGAGCAAGTCTTCCTCTTTCAGGACAGTCCTCTGCACCAGCCAAAAGGCCAAAACAAAGGGAAAGGCTGAGGCAGAAAGGGCCCTGATATATCACACTCACAGATATGGCCTTGCTTTTTTTAGAAAAGGAACTCTTTCCCATGGTTAGGGGAGAAGTCAGACTTTCCTGTTCCTCTTGGGCTGGGCATGAAGCAATTTTCAGCCTTGATGTTGACATCAGGTCATACCACCAGACCTTCTCCCAGGCTCATTGCACTTCTAAGCTCTGGCCTTTTCAAAAGGAAAATGACCAACTGACTATAGCAGCAAGAACCATGCAAGGCCTTAGCAGAGAAGGAGAAGCAGCAGGCAATAGCAGCAGGCGCTGTGGGCTACGCAGATTGGCTGGTCCGCTAATTGCTAGTTGCTTATTGGCTGGGAGGCCTCAGACCAGTTCCTTGACCTGTCTGAATCTTGGTGACCCTACAGGAAAGCGGGGAAATAGTACTACATGCATGCAAAAAGAGATTTTTTTATAGGAAAAAAATGAGAAAATCTATGCTTAGCGTGGGGCTTGGCACATGGTGAGTACTCCATACACATTTATGACTCTCAAGGTCATTGAAGGTTGCACCCGAATCCTTAGTTTGAACAGTCCTCCAAACATACCGTGTACATGAGGCAGGATTGTGCACTTAGAGGAGGAGGACTTTGGATTCAATGAGAAATTGGTTCAAATCCTGATAAATCAATTATCAGGAAGCATTATGAACTTGGAAAAGTCAATTTCTTCTTTGACCTTGATTCTCATCTCATGCTTTCCTTGCATGGTTCTCGTTAATGGCGGTGGTGGGATCATGTGAAATGATGGATGGATATGCCAGGTAGGTGGCAGATGTGCCAAAATCATTCCGATCGTTACCACGGAATCGAGTCAAATCCATTCAGTGGATGATCTGAAACTTTCTGAGTCTGACCACCACCAAATATGTGATGAGGGGTTAGTCCTCTGGCCTTGTTATGTGTGTAGAGAGAATCAAAAGGAAAAGTTAAGGTCAAAGTGGCTTTCTTGGTTTGATCATTCTCTTTTTCATACTCTTGGTACCTAGCATAGTTCCTGGCTTATTTCAATACATATTTGCAACACTAAAGAAAGCTTTGTCAATGCCAATGTAGTTTTATGTGGGCAGGGCTGGCTCTGTGAGCAGTGCCCCACCTTTAAAGGCCCTCAAGATATCATAAAATTTCTAATAATTAAACAAGGGCCCTTCATTTTTAGTTTGCACAGGGCTCTGCAAATTATGCAAAAGGTCTTGTGTATAGGCAAATGAAATGTTGGTTGAGTATATGAAGGGCCACCTTATTCTTCTTAAAATTCTCCACTGGCTTAGATGAAAATCCAAGCACCTTATGTGACTTACCAGTGCTACCTAACCTGTCCCTGGCTTGCTCTGCTGATGTCTGTGGCCATGCTCACCTTGCTTCTGCACTCTAGCCACCCAGGCCTGCTCTTTAACAGGTCAAGCCCTCTACCAGCGCCCTGTCCTATCCCCTGTAGTCTTTGTCATCACTCCTATCTCAGCTCCTAAGTCACCTCCACAGGGAGGTGACCCTGACCATCCTCCTGGCCACTCTCTGTCTTTTTAGCATGCTTTACACTTTTCAAAGCCCAGCTGTTTTCTGAAAGGAGCTGGCTTACTTATTTGTTGATTTGTTTATTTTCTGTTTATCCCAATATACTAAATGTGATGAAGGCAGAATCTTCCTATCTTGTTCCCTGCCTTGTTCCCAAAGCATTGCACAGAGCTTGGCACACGCTGTATTCCCAGTGAATGTTTATTGTCTGAAGAATAAATGACTTGGCAATGCTGGGATTTTCACTTCAAAATGTTAATTTCCTGGGACTCTTTCTGATAGGCAAGTGAGAGCACAGTTGACACCATGAACCCTAGGCATGGATGAGAATGGGTATGTGGGTGCAGAACCCCTGCAGCTAAGCTAGTTGGCCACCATTCCCATATTCTTCCAGGCACAGGGGATGTAGAGGGCTGGAGTCAGTATCCTTGTAGTGGGAGTCCACTTTGCAAACAGACACCTAGAAAGATCTAAATAGCTGCTGTGAAGCAAGAGATGGGAAACAAGAGATTGAGAGCAATAGAAACATTGTGGTAATTAGCACTGCTTAACCCAATGCCTCATTTTCTCAAAAAGAATATTAAGATGGAGAGAGAGGAAGAAACTTATTCTGTATAATAAAAGCAAAAATCTAACTGAAACCAAGCAACACCAGATAAAAACCAATGAAACAAAAAGAATTAAACAGTGAGAGGTAGTATATTATAGCATTAAGACCTAGATGCAAATATGGTATTAAATGAATTAATATTTATAAGGTGCTTAGGACAGTTCCTGGCACAAAGAAATTGCTGTACTGGTGTTCACAAATTAAACACTAATCTATTGAGCTCTTTGGCTGTTCCAGGAAAATTGCAAACCCCTCACTTATATCATTTCATTGAATCCTCCCCACCATCTAAGGAGGTAGGTGCCATGATGATTTATCCCCATTGTACAGGTGAAGAAATGAGGGCCCAAGCTACGGTTGCCTACCTGGGCAGTGGCCCAGTCTGGCTGACTCTAGGACTGGGTTCTTGGCCACTACCCTGGGTTGCAGTCTGGGGCAGAGCTGGCCTGGCATCTCTGTGCTCTTTCCCAGGGCCAGCCCTGGGACTGGCCCGAGTGGGAAATGCTGCTGATTCATGTGTGCTCTGCTGGGAAGCTGCCTTACTCATTGGCTCGTTCATGCTGCAAGCATGCTCTGCATCTGCCCTGCTCGGGCTTTGTGCTAGGCACTGTAGACATGCAGGTGAAGTCGGGCATCTCCTGCCTGTCAGAGCAGTAGGCTCCTGGGCTGGAGGGGCTGGCAGAAGGTGAGAAACACATTGGAGGGCCGATGAGCACAGACAGACTCACCGAGCCGGCCTTCCTCCAGGTTCTAGCTGACCCCCATGAGGAGGGTGCAGTTGGCCCCGGCGTCACGGATGGTTAGGATCCCAGGCGTGCCAGAGCAGATCAGGCAAATCTTCCATCCAGGGAGGAAGGCCTGCTTAGCCCTCCTATGCAAGGCTCCCTGTGTAGGGCTGTGACAGAGAGCTCTGCTGGCTCTGCATGTGTCTGAGACCCTCAGTGGGCCAAATGAGCTATGGCAAGAGGATAAATCCCTAGCAGGTGCTGTCCCTGGGAGTCCATGAGCCTTCAGTACCGATTTGAGGTTCCTTTGCCCTACCACTGCCTGGGTTCATCAACCTGGAACCTGTGGGCCTTTTCTGTTGCCTTGTACCTTGCTCCTATCCTTCCATAAGCACCCCTGACGGGCCTTTTGGGATTCAATGTGGGTCATTGGAGTTGAGTGTTCTTTTTTTTTTTATTTATTTATTTTTATTTTTATTTTTTTATTTTAGAGACAGAGTTTCACTTTATTGCCCTTGGTAGAGTGCCGTAGAGTCACAGCTCACAGGAGCCTCCAACTCATGGGCTTAGGCGATTCTCCTGCCTCAGCCTCCTGAGTAGCTGGGACTACAGGCACTCACCACAACGCCCGGCTAAGGAGTTGAGTGTTCTCTCTTCAATGTACAGCAGATGCCCAGCCCTATGACATCCTTCAACCTCATTTACCTACTCATTCATTCATTCATGCACCTGTGCACTGGTGCATTCACACATTCATTCAATAAGCACGTATTGAATTCCGATCGTGGGCTAGGCATGGGCTGGGCTCTAAAGACACAACCGAAAAGAGATCAGTTACAGCTTCTACCCTCAAGGAAGCCTCACTCTGGAGGACTAGAATAAGCTGTGTATAGCAGGGAGGAAAAATAATCATACATTTTGAAAAGAGCACAGAGGTGATAGGAATTCGAGTTGACTCATATGAGCTCATGAGAGTCACTTGTGAAGTTTTCAGGAGTTCTGTGAGCTGGTTGTTACATGTAGTCATTATAAAAAATTAATATCAATTTACAGTTAAATACATTATAGTAAAATCAAAATCAGAAATGAAATGAAATGCATCACTTCTTAATTATTTTACTATTGCCTATACTCTTGAAGTTATTTACTCCTGTTGCAGCCACATGATGGAAATAACAATTGGCAAGTTACTGTGTTCCTTTTCCAAGTGCTCATTTAGGGACCTCATATTGTTAACTTGGTATTGACCAGGATGGGAATAGTTACACCATGAAAACTGGCAAACACAAGAAGCCAGGTTATTTTTTTTTTTTTTTTGAGAATTGGTTGTTGACATTTGTCATCACACTTTTGGGATAGGAGAGAATACAGAGGGATTTTTAATTATTATTATTTTTTATTAAATCATAACTTTGTACATTGATGCACTTATAGGGTTAGGGCACTGCTTTGATATACAATGTGAAATGCTTGCATTGAACTAAGTAAATCCATCACAATTATACTCATTTCTTAGTAGTTTTGAAATGTACCATTACATCATGCACATTAGGAATGTGCATCCCCTGCCTCGGCGCTGTGGCTCAACGGGCTAAGGCGCCAGCCACGTACACCTGAGCTGGTGGGTTCGAATCCAGCCTGGGCCCGCCAAGCAACAATGACGCTGCAACCAAAAAATGGCCAGGTGTTGTGGCGGGCGCCTGTAATCCCAGCTACTTGGGAGGCGGAGGTAGGAGACCTGCTTGAGCACAGGAACTGGAAGGTTGCTGTGAGCTGTGACGCCACGGCACTCTATCCAGGGTGACGGCTTGAGGTTCTGTCTCAAAAAAAAAAAAAAAAAAAAAAAAAGGAATGTGCATCCCCCAAATACCCTCGAGAGGGATTTGACTTCAGGGAGAGTCCTCAGGGGAAGCCTCCTTTGGAGGAGACCTGAGGGTGAGATGGAGTTGACCATGTGATTGTACACATGCAGCTTTGTGCAGAGAGGGCAAGGGACATTACACCATGTCCTAGAATCAGCTCTGACTAGGGACAGCCTAGTCCCTGCTCCAAGGCCTGAGTATATCAGCAGAGTCATCAAGCCCAGCACCATGGGACCACTTCAAAGGCTCAGTACATCTGTCAGGAATCTCCATCCTCAGCCCCCAGGTTGCCCTGGCTCCAGATGCTGAGCTCCCTAGGCAGGTCCCCTCTCCTCCAAGGGATGTCCCCATCCTGTCCTCCCACCTGATTCTGCCATCTGGGTCTGATACTCTGGCAAGCTCTCTCCAGACGCGAGAGTCCCGCGTGGTGGCATAGCTGGTCCCCAGTGCTGAATTAGGCTTCTGTGGGGAGCCAACCTTTTCTGTCCCAGCCTGGGTTTAATCAGACACACAACATGGCCTCTTCCTCAGTTTCCCCATTTCAGCAGGGGTTATCAACATCTTCTCATTCACTCAGCAGGTTAGGCTTCAAGAAATGCTTCTACCACACTGAGGGTCTGACACTGAGCCTTCCCTGAGGGCAGCCGATGTGGGGCACAGAGCTTGCTCCAGACATACCATCTCCACATGGTCCCTGGAAAGGCCACTTCCTTCTTCTAATGTCCCCAACTGTGCACCCCTGAGAGCAGGCTGTCCTGCAGGATACGTGCTGGCAAGGCAGTGGACCCCACTCCCTCCTGGGAAACCTGCCCATTCTCCCTCCCTCTCCCCTGGGGGCCTGGCTGGCTTCCTCACCACCAACCTCTCCTGTTGCTCCCTTCAGAAGCTCCCTAGAACATTCTGACTCATCCTCTGACTCAGGTGGAGTCTATTTCTGTTCCCACGTCTTGCTCTCTAATGGGCTAGAGATCACGGCTGTCACCTCTGCATATGTGGGTGCCTGTGTGGTTTGTGTGTGTGCATGTGTGGGCCCCTGTGTGTGTGTGTGCCCCTGTGTGTGCCCCTGTGTGTGCATGCGTGCCCCTATATGCACACTAGAGCCTGTGTGCCCCTGAGTGTGCATGTGTGTGCCTCTATGTGTGCCTGCCTGTGTGCATGAGTGTGCCCCTGTGTGCCCCTGTGTGTGCATGGACATGTGTGGGTACACTTCTCACGGGGCGTGGGGAGGGTGGATCTCCTGTTCCCCCCCACCATTGTACAGCCATGCATGACCCCTCAGGAGCAGAAAATCATCCTCACAGGCCCTGGAAGCCTGGGTCGTGGGTTGCCGCAGAAAGCCTCACCCATCCTCCTCAAGGTGATTGTATCATCCAAGGTGCTTTTTAGCAAAGATAGTCCTAGTTAGTGACCTGCTCCCCACCAAGCCCTGAATCTAGAACCTTCACATTGTTGGCAGGAACCTGGGGGTGGTGGTGAAACCAATTCCTCATTCGGTAACTTTGGGCCTAAAAGAGACCCAGACTGGCTAAGAACCATGTTCAAAATTACTCAGCAAACAAGTGGTTGAGCTGGATTTAGATCATAATTAATTCATATTCCCAGCCGGCGGCAGACTGCCCCATGTCCTCTCCCCTTGGCATTTCCTAGGCAGGACCCTCACTATTGCACTAGGCCTGTGCTTTCCAGAGTTGTGGTCCCAGTCACATGCAGCCATCGAGCACAACTGTGGCTAATCCGAACTGAGATGTGCCCTAGGTGCAAAATGAACACCAGATTTCAAAGACTTAGTATACAAAAGGAACTGGATATAGTTCATTAATAACTTTTTACATATGGAAATGATAGTAATTTGGATATATTGCATAAAATAAAATATATTATTAAAATTAATATTACCCATTTCATTTCAGTTTTGAAAATGTGGCTACTGGAACAGTTTAAATTGCATATGTAGTTTAAACATGTAATGGTCTGTGTTTATGACTGACATTGGGTTTTTTTTTTTTTTTGAGACAAAGCCTCAAGCTGTCACCCTGGATAGAGTGCCGTGTCATCACAGCTCACAGCAACCTACAATTCCTGGGCTCAAGCGCATCTCTGGCCTCCGCCTCCCAAGTAGCTGGGACTACAGGAGCCCGCCACAACGCCCGGCCATTTTTTGGTTGCAGTCATCATTGTTGTTTGACGGGCCAGGGCTGGATTCGAACCCGCCAGCTCAGGTGTACGTGGCTGGCGCCTTAGCCCATTGAGCCACAGGCGCCAAGCCATTTTTGTTTTTTTTTTTCTTGAGACAGAGTCTCACTATGTCGCTCTTGGTAGAGTGCCTTGGCGTCACAGCTCACAGCAACCTCAAACTCTTGGGCTTAAGCAATTCTCTTGCCTCAGCCTCCCGAGCAGCTGGGACTATAGGTGCCCATCACAACGCCCGGCTATTATTTGGTTGTAGTTGTCATTGTTGTTTAGCAGGCCCAGGCCAGGTTCAAACCCCTCAGCCTTGGTGTATGTGGCTGGCGCCCAGCCTCACATTGGGTTTTATACTTGATCTTAGCCAAAAAGCCAAGAAGCAATTCACATTATGTTTTAATCTGAGTTGACCAGCCCTTGAGCCACGTCTGGTCCATTACCTATTTTTATAAGTACAGTTTTATTAAAACACAGTCAAGCTCATTCATTTCTATAGTGTCTATGGGTGATTTTGCTCAGCAATGGCAGAGATGTGACAGAGACCCTAGGACCTGAAAAGCCTAAAATATTACCCTGTCGTCCTTTATAGAAAAGTTTGCCGACCCCTACCCTAGACCATCAATTTCATGAGTGAGGAGATTATAGGCTCCAGACAAAGTAAGCACTTCATTAACATTAGTTGAATGAATGAATGATGTGATTCAAGTTTGCTGGAAATCCAGGCAGAGGAATAGCGTGTATCAAGGCATAGGGCCAAAAATCAACCCTGGGTGCTCTGTGATAGACATCTGGGGCCGCCCAGACTCTTCCACCAGCCTCCTCCTTGGTCTCAGGCCTTCTGCTTCTCTTCCTAGACAACCTGCTTTCTGTCTACACAAACTCCAGCACTTCACAGGCTCCTAAACCTTCCACAGCCTGGCTATCGCCTTTCGGATGAAGCTGGAACTCCTCAGCATGCGTTCTCCCCCACCGACCCGCGCAGCTCTTTTGCCCACTGCTCTGTCATCGCCTGTCCCCTCCAGGGCTCTGGGTGGCTTCTGCGCGAGCCCCACCCATTCTGGTCTTCATGCCTTTCCTCATACTCTTTCTCTGCAAGTCAAATAGCCGCCCTTCCAGGCTCGACTCCAATACTTCTTCCTTGAGACACGTGGCATTTTGCCAGTTCTGCAGTTTCTTTTAAATAATTGTTCCTATAAGATAAATGATAGCAGGTAGTCTGTTCCCACCGCACCTCGCTGTAGCAGACAGATCTCTCTTTTTATGGGATACTTGCTACGTGCCAGACATGACCCTGAGCTTTCCCTATGGATTGCCTTTTACAATTCTCACAGCCGTTTTAGGGAATAGGTATATTTTACTCCTGTTTTACAGAGGAGGAACCTGAAATGTGATGTGGACATGGTGAGTGGTCCTGAAATGTGCATTTGGGTTGTTCGGGCTCTGCAGCCCAAAGTCTCGCTCTAAGCTCTGTGCTCCTTCCTGAGGCCGTCCCTTCCTCACCCACCCTGGATTCTTCCTACAAAGAGACCCATCCCAGGTCCCTAGAATTAGTCCTGACTGGGGACAGCCTACTGTCTGCTCAGGAGGCCTGAGTGTGTCAACCAAAAGGTGATAGATAGTGTGGAGACCACTCTAAAAGGCTCTCTCTCTGGCTACTCAGACATTTGGTCTGAGGATCAGACACCCCCATCTTTGAGGATCCAGGGCACAGAGTTAAATGTAAGTTAACTCCTCCTCATTCTGGGTCTCCATGTAAATGTTGCTTCCTCAGGGAAGTCCTCCATGATTTCCCAGATTGGGATAGATCCTGCATACTTGTTCCTTAGAACACAAGTCTTCGTCCATAACTCTTATTATCACATTTTTCTTTGTAACGACTCTTTTATTCCTGGTTTACTCCCCTAGACTGTGAGTAGCACGAGGTCAGGAACCTCATTCACTGTTGTATCTCCAGCACTTTCCTCAGTGCCTGGCACGTTCTAGGTCAGTGAAGATTTGACTCAATAAATGAAATTCTACACGATTGTTTCACCTGGATGTCAACACTGCAAATCCACAGGGAAGCAAACAAGCATGTGAACTACTGTCCCTCTCCACTCTCTTCCCCCAGGGACTTAGTGTTAAAGACACTGGTATGTGACGAAAGGGGACAATGAGAGATTAAAGCTCAAAGGCCAGTGACGTCTGACCTGCACACAGAACTTGAGACAGAGCACTTCCGTGGGCCTCAGCTCAGAAAAGCTCTCCCATCCCCAACTTATCTGCCGTTTTAGGGGCCCAGCCTGTGGCTGACAAGGCAGTAAAAGAACAGGGGGGTGGGCAGGTCCCCTGTCTGGGGCGAGCAGACAAGCAGTGAGTCAGACAGCCTCCCCACCCTGACCCCACCCCCAGCCAGCGAGGGAGGCCAGCTGATCAGTCACGCACAGCTCCCCAAGGAGGAGGGGGAGGAGGGATGGGGTTTGATCCCCAATCACAGCCCAAGGGCTTCCTCCATTCTTTCTCCTGCTGCCTCATGGGTGTGGCTGGAGCATTTTGGTTTTCATATGGTTCAGGGAAGGCAGTGGCAAGTGAGGTTTGCAGTGGTTAAAATTTTTATATCTGGTTCGCACATTGCCTAAACTTCTCCAGGTTTGTCTGTTTGTTTGTTTGGGGGTGGGGGAGTCGGCCTGTCCTAGGACCCCTGGAGAATCAGGTCTCGTGTTCATACTTGAGTCCGGGATGCATAGCTCATTTTGGTTTGCACTGGCCTGTCTTGTTTTAAATACGAAAAGTCCCACTTGTCAAGAACTCCTTCAGTCCCAGGCAAACCAGGGTGTTTGGTCCCCCACCTGGGTCCCTTGCAGTTGAAGGATCAGCTTCAGTGCCAGATGCTACGTCACTGCATGGTGGCCACTTCGTCATCAGCTCAGCACAAGGCTGTCAGCTCCTTTTGGGGCTCTTGGTTGATCTGGGACTAGGGTCAGGCAGCCGCCTGCTCAGGCTTGTACATTTGGCCAGACACAGGGACTGGTGCTAGCCCTGTGGGACCCGGTGGTAAAGGCCATGGGAGGTTCTGCTGAGGTGGGGACCCCAGGAGATCTGACCTAAGGCTGGGCTGGTGGCTGTGCAGAGCTGGCCTAAGTTTAGAGGAAGTACATTCATACAGAGGAGAATAAGCTGGATCAGAGGCTACAATAGAAAAATAACGCCCGGCATATATGTGATTTAAAATTTTCTAGTAGTTACATTAAAAACAAGAAATGGGTGAAATTAATTTTAATAATATATTCTATTTAACTCAAAATATTATCATTTCTATATCCAATTAATATAAAAATTATTAATGATATCTTTTGCATATTCTTTCTTCTTCATCCTAAGTTTAACATCTGGTACGTATTTCCTGCTGTGAGAGCATCTGATTTCAGACCAGACACATTTCAAGTGCCTCGTGGCCACGCGGCTCATGGCTCTGTATGGGAGAGCAGAACGAGGCACTTTCACACCAGGGGGAAAGGACTTAGCAGGTCCATTTGGAGGGGATATTTGGAGCCCTTGCTGATGAAGGTAGATCTGTGGATTTCCAAGTCATTGGTTATCCTGGAGTGATACTCAAGCTGTGAGGGGATGCTGTTTAAAGGGCTGAAGGTCTTTAAGGTGAAAAGATGGTTTTGCCACAGTTCATCCTGTGAGCAGCCAGATATTAGGAGGAAGGCCCAGGGGCATGGCTGGGAAGCGGTTCTTCCTTACTCTGGGAGAAGGGGCATTGTCAGCCTTCATGTTAATGGAGCAAGTCTCAAATAGGCCCTAAAGAGGCTCCTGGTAGGAAACTATAAATATCCTTCCCACCACTCCTCTCACCCTGGATGGAGAGTTTGACAATTGAGTCTGGTTCCATCTTAGAATCTGGTGACCCTCTACGCTCCTTAAGAATTATTTTTGCAAATATTGGGTTAGGGTTAGGGTTGTACTTCTTTAGTTTTTCAAAGTTGTGTGTCCTTCTCCTGGAAAAACGAACATTTACAAAAATGCCTATACTTTTAACTATACTTCTGGGGGCACTGGGGCTCCCTGAAGCATTCTTTCCACCCTAGATGCAACATTAAATAATGCAGATTCCTGAGTTGAGTTTCTAGAGTGTCTAGAGCAAAAAAAGATGAGAGAGACAAGACCAAAATATTGGTGAGGATGTGTATAGTAACCAGAACATCATAGATGAGAGTGTAAAGGGTACATCTGCTCTGCAGAATGGTCCAGTTAACATGCATCTAGCCTATGACCTGGTAATTTTATTTCTTGGTATTCATTTGAGAGAAATGAAGATACATATATATACAAAAATATTTCTGTTACAGAAATATTCATAGCATAATCAAAATATTCATCAACAGGAGAATGGGTAAAACTCCATGGTCATTTGTACAGGGAGTTGTATAACTCAGCAAGAAAATATAACAGATTGATGACCCATACAACAACATGAGTGAAACTCAAAAAAATCATGCTGTGCAAAAGGCGCCAGACACGGAAGCCTTCATCTCTGCAATTTCATGAATGTGAAGTTCTAGAACAGGCAATCGAGAACTAGCTCTGGATGAGAAATCAGACCAGTGGTTGCTTCCGGGGAGAGGGGTTTACTGGGAGAGGCCACAGGGACTGTTTCCTGGGTGGTGGGAAAGTTCTTTGTGTCCCAGTCGAAACAGAAAGGCTCCTGTCCTTGAAATCTGCTCCTTTCACTCTAAGTACATTATACCACCAGGTGGGAAGGAAGCCAGCCAGGGAACTTAACCACCTGGTATTTAGTCATTCTCGGTGATGGTAGGTTCCCTGACAACGGGCCAGCCCCATTCTGTCAGGTAAAGGTGACGTGTGTCCTCTCACGTACAAGATTAGGCAGACAGGGGACTTGAGAGGACTTCACCACAGTGCTCCCAGGGCTCAGTGTGGGGATGGGGTCTTAACAAGGTGCAAAGGAGCTATTTGTTGTATAAACAAATAAACAAACGGATGACCCTTTTCTGGATTACTCAGGAATGGTCTGATCTACAGTCTTGGCACTGGAAGAGAGAATGGGTGTCTGAGTTTTCACACTCGGTGAGAGAGAGAATATTAAGGGATCCAGATGAGGTTTCCTTCTCTCTCTGTCATTTTCTTTCTTCCTCCCCTTTCCTTCCTCTTCCTTCCTTGCCTCCCTTCCTCCTCTCTCTCTCCTTTTTTTCCTCCCTTATTCCCTCTCCTTCCTCCTCTCTCTCTCTCCTTCCTTCTTTCCTCCCTCCCTCCTTCCTCCCTCTCTTTCCTTCCTGTGAACTTGCTTCTTTACATGCAAAAAGTACTTTGCAGAGTGACTCATGTTATGGCCCTCGAGATGGACAGATTTTCCTGAATTATTGGAGTGGGCCCAACTTTATCACATCAATCCTGAAAATTGGAGAAACTTTCCTGGCTGTGGTCAGAATCAGATGTGACTAGGGGAGAAGCAGCAGAGAGATGTGACATTGCTGGCCTGGGGGCTGGAGGAAAAGATTATGAGCCAAGGCATGTGGTGACTTCTGGAAGCCAGAAAAAGCAAGAAAGTGGATCTTTCTTAGAGCCCCTTGAGCAGAAGGCAGCCCTGCCGTCACCTGATGAGATCCTGAGACCCCTGTTGGACTTCTACCCCAAAGAAATGGAAGATAGGATGTATTGTCCGAGCTTCTAAGTTTGTAGTAATTTGTTATGCCGGCAGTAGCAAACAGCAAATTAACATAATGTGTACAGGTCCTCGTAACAGTCAGCATTTATTAAATGCTTTCTATGTGCCATGCACCTGCTTGGCACTTTGTGTGAGTGACCTTTCTTAGTTTCCATAGCAACTCCCTGAAGGGGTACTATCATCCTCCCCATTATAAAGACTGAGTGTCAGAGAGGTTAAGGAAACCGCCCAAGGTCACAGAGCTCATAAATAACAGAAGGAAGATTTGAACTCAGTTCTGTCTGTTTGGCTATACACCGAGTCACTCACATCTCAAGTAAACAACAACAAAAGTTCTCTTTAACATGTTTTTTGGTCTCTAATCCAAAGCTGACTTAGGATATGGTCTACCTTTGCAGAACCCATGACAAAAAGATGTCTACAGGACTCTGGAATGTGACAGCTCTTTAGGGTGAGATGCTTTAGTACTTGAAGAAACATCTTGTTTTTTCTCATAAATTGTCTACGGGACATATGCTTTAGAACCCAAGGAAGCATCTCTTCTCACATAACCAATTACAGAACTAATTACAAACTGTTTTTATCTGTTCATTAAGGTAGATATAATTAAAGCAACATTTTGTTAAACTAGTTTGAATGTGTGCTTTAAAGTAATAATTACTACTTTTATTTCTTTGAGACTCTTTCTAATTTGTCTTGGCTTCATCTCAGACCATTGCACGCTCACTCTCCGCTCTCCATCCGAAAGTTGTCGTCCTTCTGTCCCGCATCTCTGTCACTTTGCCCAGTTAATTTCTTCTACTTTTTCTTCCGTTGTTCTCTTAAGTATCTCTTCCTTGGGGTGGAGGTCTGTCTGGTTCCCTGGACTGGATGAATGCCCCGTGGCGCACCCCCACAGTGCCCAGTTTTTCCCCGTTATCTGCATTACTATACTTAGAAGCATATGAACGTATTTGCTGCAGTTCCCACTGTGCTGGAAACATCATGGAGGCAGGGCTTCATGTCTGTGCCGTTTCCTACTGTGACCCAGGTGTCATGGCAATAGTCAAGTTCAATAACTATCAATGGATTGATGAATGATTTACACTGGTCTCTGCTCTTTACTGACCACTATTGGATTCTAGACCTACTTTAACTGGGTTATAATTTCAGCCTGTCTCCTTCACCCATTTTTTGAGTGTGTGCAAGACACAGGTACATCTGGGCATGTGCGCCCTCATGTACACCCATGTGTATACACATGCATACACACACAGGATGAACATCCTCTTGGGTCTTGTCCCCAGCCTGCCTGCAATGTCTTTTTAACCCTCTTCTTTGCTTTTAAGCTAGAGCCTCTTAACTCTTGCTAGCTGGCCATTGAGTCTGCCTCTAGAGGCAGAAAGAGGTTCCTATGTCTTTTATGGGAAAGGTGCATTGTCTCCTGGGAGCACCTTACCTTCTTGGGTAGCCTGGGGGATTGTCCATGCCTCTGTCCACCTCCTCTGTCTCTTCCCAGCATTCTGTGGGAGGCCTCCTTTGCAATGGAGCGCATAGCCCCCTTCTTGCGATTTGCATTCCATTGCGGACTGGTGCCCAGACCGTGCAGCGAGGCTGAGGTCATGCCTTCTCCCCTTTCCTCTCTAGTGCCCAGTGGGAGTCCACAGTAGCAGGCCCCCTCCTTCCAGGCTTAGGACTGCTGCCCAGATAGCACATGGCCATGGATGGGCATGAGGCCGGGCACAGTCCTAAAGAGGGCCTGAGCCCTGGATCACAGCCCTCTAGAGCAATGCCAGCACGATCATTGCACAACAGGGAGGGACATTCATGCCATGGAGTGTAAGAACTTTGACCAGGGAGCCTCGGCTTCTGGAGGCAGATCCAGCCTGCAGCAGCTTTCTCTGTGTCCCTGTTCCCAGCCCGCTGCAGCTCCCCCACCACCCGGTTCATGCCCTGCATCAGCCTTCACCCTGAACTCTGCCCCTTCCCAGCGTCCATGGTCTGCTCCACCTACTGCCTGGACCAATGAGAGACCAGAAGAGGACGAGCTGACACAGGGTGGGGGTAGAAGAGCCTTCATACCTGACGGTAGAATTGCAGCTGCCTGAACCCTGGGGGGAGCCGGGTCAGCACCCTCATTTGTCTCTCTGTCCCTCTGGGCACTGGAGTGTCTGGAGGGTGCTCAAGTCCTTACCCCAGCTGAACTTCCTGACTCTTCCTTGCTGCCTGTTGAGTCCCTGCTCTCTAGCACTTAAGGTCCAGGCCACTCCCCTCAGAGGTGCTGCTCCTACCTCCTCCTGCCCTTGGAGACAGAGAGTTGATTAACACCTTCAGAGTCTGCAGACCTGGGTTCAATGCCCAGCTGTTTGACTTGGACATGTGACTTCCCTCTGCTCATCTGTAAAATGGCTTTTGTAATCCCTTTCTCCCATGGCTGTAATGAGAATGAAATACGGTGCGGCAGCCCCTTAACACACATGTTTGTGAGCACCTGGCACGTCACAGGTGCTGGGGTTGCAGAGGTGATTGAGACTAACTCCGGTTGGAAAGAGCCTATAATCTAAAGTGGAGAAAGAAAACTCACACAGATACGCAGAGAGACTCCAGCAAGTAAACTGAGCTGTGATTCCCACCTCATGGTGGGTGGTGCTAAGTAGCAAACCTCTGGGAAGCTATGGTTGAGGGTGCCAATTGGGACCTTGGAGGATGAGAAGGGGTCAGGCCTGGGGGACTGTGGTCACAGAGCGGGCCCTCCCAACCACTCAGGAGACAGGTGGGTTGATGAATCCCAACAGGAGCCTTTGTGGCCTGGTATGTGGTGAATAAGAGTCAGGTTAGGAAAAGGTGAGGCTGAAGGCCAGCAGGAGATGACAGGTGCTGAGCCCAGCAGGCTAGTGGCTCTTAGCAGCACCAGCACCCGGGGCCCCAGCCCAGATCTACTGGCTCTGTGTTTAAACGAACGCTGCAGGCGATTCTGATCCATGCTGGGTCTAAGAATCTCTGCCAGACTCAGTGTGGAGTTTGGGTTTCCCTCGGCACTTTCCATGGGAAAAGACTATGAGAGGGTTTTAATCAGGGGCAGACAGTGATTTGATTCATTTATTTTCAAATATCTCTCCAGTTGGAGGGTAGATGGATTGTGAGACCCTGGAGTGGGGGTCTAAGTTCTCAGCTGGGTCAGGCCTACAGCATTGCTGGAGATCTTCAGCATTTGCTCGATGGCTGGGGTTTGTAGATCCTCATCTTGCCTTTCTGCACTCAGGCCTTGCTGTCCCTACTTCCTCTTTGAAGGAACATTGAGTGACCACACTGGTGTCTACCCAAAGTCCCCTCCCAGGGCCTCTACTTGCAGCATTCTACGTCATAATGGTATGAGGCTGGACTGTGGTTTTGCACAGAACAGTGATTAAGAAACTTCCTTGTGGGAAGACGGGGAGATAAAACCCACCAGGCCATGGCTTATGTCTGGAGCTGTCATTATTGGAAAGGAGAAGGTAGGGACACACTCTCCAGGTGCAGAGGGTGTCCAACTTGCATTCTCCTGCCCTTTGCTGCTCCTGTGGACAGTGTTCTGAGGACGTGCTGGCTGAGGAAGGCTTACAACCTAGGTCCTTTTCATTACTAGGCTTGGGCCTGAGGATCCATGTTTGGCATTTCTGCCTCTGTCTTGCTCCTGAAATTGTGGTCAAGGAGGTAAGAAGCCCACAGCCTTATCATACTCACTACCAATGAGCAAATTTCAATACATCATTTAGGTGAAAACTTCTGAAATGCCAACAAAGTCAGCCAAAACAGCTGAAATATTCAAGTAATTAAAGCCAAACGCCTGAACTACTTTGGGAAAGTTTAGGTAAAATAGTTGAAGTACTCAGGTATTTAGCCAAAGCTTTTTGGTAGTGTGGCCAGAGGAACAGATATGTGTGTATTAGGGGTGTGTGGTTGGAATCAACTTCCTGGTTGTCAATACTGGCTTTGCTGTGTGGCCTTGGTTAAATTACCTAGCCTTTTAGAACCATTATTTTTCTTTCTGTAAAGTAGGGATAGTAGCATACACTTGTAGAATTTTGGTAAGGACCGATTGAAATACTAAAACATGCAAAGTGACTGTCAGAGAGCAGGTCTACAGTGAGTGCTTTTCCTTTTGTTACTACTATGTTGCTACCATTATGCTTCTTTGCTGACTGTTACAGTTCCTACTGCTGTGTAACAAATCACCCCAAACTTAGTGATATAGAAAACAACCATTTTAATATGTGTACAGATTTTGTAGATGGGGGAATTCAGTGAAGGTACAGTGAGGATGGCTTAACTCTGCACTGGGGCTTGTCTGAGGCCTCAGCTTGGGAGTCTCAAAATATTGGAGGTGACTTGAATGGTATAGGACTGGAGAGTCTGATTCTATGCACCTAATGCATTGGCAGGGATGGCTGGAAGTTGGATTCAGCTGGGATTGCAAGTTTTTTCTCTGCTGTGACTCCTGACATAGTAGCATGGGGTCCCAGAAAGTGAGATGGAAACTTTGTTGTCTATTATGATAAATCTTGGAAGTCACATAGCATCATGTCTGCCACTTTTGAGCAAAGCAGTCGCAAGACCACCCAGATTCAAGGGGGGTGGGACAGAGATACTATCTTTCTATGAGAGGAGTGTCAAAGAATTTGTGGAATTAGACCACACTAATGAGTCTTCCAGACATAATTTGGTAATAACCAGGCCTGCCCTGGTCCCTTCTTGGAGCAGTAGTGAGATGCCTTCCAAATGCTACAGACACAAATTGTCAGCTCCTTGCAAGCCCCCAGAATTCAACTAATCTTTGCCTATGGCTTATGTTGGGGCATAGAGTCCATTTTCCTGAAACCTGTGGAGGTCAGCCCAGATGGGGAAGGGATGAAAAACATCCACCAGGTTCTCCCTCTCCAAGCTTTTAAAAAGTGGTAATAAACAGATGAGAGCCTGGGAGGTGTGATTGATTTGTTTTATGAATCACAGAAGGGGCTGTAACTCACAGGAGATTAAGGCTGAAGTACGTTGTATGGCTCTTGCATTACATGCAGAGATTAATGACTTATCACATGAGGCCCCCCGGTTAACCCAGCTCACCCACAGGGAGTTTAATAGCAGGGCCATAGGCTGATTTTAATACTTGAACAAATGCTCCTGCCTTGCGGGTGGCCCTGATTCTAACAAAATCAGAAGCCAGGAGCTGGGGAGTGACTTTCCCTCTTGGGGAGAAGGAGCTAAGGAGTTCCAAGGATACCCATTTCCTTCCCACTCTTTTTCTTTTCCTCAAAGCAATGAGCAGATTTTTTCAGGAGGGCTGAAGGGTGATACCATTTCTATTACAAATCCTACTTAGCATGTATGGAGTGTCTCAGATCCTGTGCTGAAGGCTTTATAGGTTCTCATTGAAAACTCACAGCAACTGTAGGAGGTAGAATTTGCTGAACCCATTTTACAGATGAGAAATGTGGGCTAGAGCCTGCATGGACTTATGCCAGGAGCATGAGTTGGAATCATATAGACCTGGGTTGGAATCCTGCATGTCTTCTTTCTTCACTAGTGTACTTACTGCCTTAAAGCTCCAGTTGCCTCATCTGTGAAATGGATAATATGGATTCTTTGTAGAGGTGCTTTGAGGGCTAATGATCACAGTGTCTGGCACTTAGTAGGTGTTCATTAGAAATCATCCCAGGTGACTGGTGTGAAAAAGAAGGGGTAGAAGTGTGAAATGCCATCATGTGCTTCAGTGACAGCCATCATGTGCTCCAGTGGGTGCCTCTGGAGTTCACTGGGGTTGGCTGGGATGATTGAATAGATAAAGCCTAGGGACAGATGATGCTGGACTCTAAACTTGGCCATGAGACAAAGGCTCAGGCTAAGAGCACTGAGTGATGTTTCTCGTGGAATGTGGTTAGAATTCAGGAGTTGGACAGGCAACTCCAGCTTCAAACTCAGCTCTATTTACCCTAGTTGCAAGTCCTAATTTCCTGATGTCTGTTCTAACAAGAACAGCAGCTGTTAGAGGTCTCAGATGAGCCTGCATGAGGTCTAGCGTTCCTTGGGTTGCTGGTGGTCCCAGCACCCAGGGACACCATAGAAAGTCCTTGGTATTCCCCATCATTCCTGTTCAGCCAACTTCACAGCACAGCTTCTGCCTCTGCTCCCTTGACCAACACATCACCTGCTGGGTGGGTTTCATCTCGAGGCCTGGATCTGCCATCACACCCAGTTGGAGCTGTTGGCATGTGTCTGTCCAGCTGATTTGTTCAGGAGGAACTCTAAACTTTATATTCACCTGCTCCCTGGTCTTTGTACACACAGAGATAACCTTGGGTTTTATGTTGCCCATCTTCCAACATATCCTCCACATTGCTTAGAAATCTGTCCTCCACTGGAACACAACCAAGTTAATATCCATGATCTCAATACAATGAATCATAATACAAAAGACAGGGGACCTCCCCCCAAACTTAATGTATACCATCCTTACCATAGGAAGCTCACTGAGGGCTCACTGTCCCTTAACCTGACCACTCAACTTTGCTCCCTGAATTCAGTCTTGACCACTGTGTCAGGCTCTCCAGGAAATCCAATCCCAGCTTTCCCCAGGCTCTATTCATTCTTGACTTTGTTGCTCCTAACTTATCTCTGAAATATTATTAGGCTCTCACTCCTCTGTGTGGCAGACATATGAATATCCAGTCATATTGGGTCTGTAGTCAATACTATGGTCAGTCACACATAAGTCATCAGTTGGTCAGCTAGTCAACAACAAGTTACTCCAAGGGCCAGAAATCTAGAGTCAGACTGTCTGTTCAATTTCCACTTCTGCCACACATTCACTTCTTGGACAACCTTTATGAGCCTCAGTTTTTACATCAGTAAATTGGGCTCAATGATGCTCAATTGAAGGCTTCAGTGAGATAAAGTCTGAAGTAAATTTAGCTTGATATACAGTAACTGGTGAATAAATGTTATGCATCATCATTATTATTATTGAGTATCAGGCACTGGGCTTGTTTTGGGAGTTACAGACATGAATGAAACACAGTCCCTGGCTCCAATGGACTCATATTCTAGAGAAGCTAGAAAATTGTTATGAAATTGAAGTGCTATGTTTGGAGCTATGATGGGGAAAATACAGGGCACTATGGCACCACTCAGGAGGGCTACCCAGCTCAGCCAAGGTCAAGGGCAGGGAGCAGGAGAAGACTTTTTAGGACAAGTGATACTGGAGTAATTGGATATGACTTTCCCGGGTTGAAATGTTATTAGTTATCTATTGGTATGTAATGAGCTACCCCAAAACTTAGAATCTGAAAACCCAAACATTTACTGTCTCACAGTTTTGTGGGTCAGAAATCAAGGCATGGATTAATTGAATTTTTTGGCTCAGGGTCTCTTCCAAGTCTGGAATCAGGCTGTTGGCTGGCTCTGAGGTTTTATCTGAAGGCTTGACTGGGGAAGGATCCCCTTCCATGTTCACTAACGTGGATGCGGATATGATTCAATTCTTCAGGTTGTACTGAGGGTCTCGGTTCCTCACTGGTTGTTGGCCAGAGGGCTCCCTCATTTTCTTCCCACATGGGGCTCTCTACATATGAGAGCTGACTTCCATCAGACCAAACAAGCAAACAGGAAGGATAAGCAAGACAAGCCAGAGGTTTTCTGTAACTGAATCTCAGAGGTGCCATTCCATCATTTTTTTTTCTGGTAACCTAGAAGCAAGTTACTAGGTCCAGTCCACACTCTAATGGAGACATCACAAAAGTTCAGAAGGTCGGATCACTGGAGCTGGCTTAGAATCTGCTTATGGTAAGGAAATTTCTTATAGAAAGAAGGAGTAACTTTGTGCAAAGGACGAAGGGGTAAACCTGTATGGTGTCTTTGGGAAAAGGCAAGTGACTCAGGTGGCACAGAGGAAAATGTGGTGGTTAATGCAGCAGAGAAGATAGCAGACGTCATTGGAGAGGGAGGAGAGAGGCTGGCTCACAAAGTGCCATGGATGCCCTTCATGGAATCTGTTCCTTAGTTCTAGGACAATAGGGAGCTGCTGAGAGGTTCTGAGGAGGAGAGTGACATATGGAAGGAGGACCTGCACGTGGTTTTGTGTCTTTCACATGGCCTTGACCCTTCCTCAAGAGAATGAAGACTGAGCAAGAAATAATGTCTCAGGTAGAGCCAGCTCACTTGTCCACCCCTTATAGGGCTTTGTGTTATGACATTTTTCCTCAGGGCCTCCTTTCCTGATCTCAATTTTGTCTGAGCTGAGCCATGGTTGAATATTCTCACAGTTCCTATCAACTCCCTCACTGAAGGTTTCAACTACTGAGTGTCAGGCAGGCTGTGCTAAACAGGGATTGAGAGGAGGTGGAAATGAAGGTGAGTCAGATGCAGGCAGGGCAGACCCACCACACCCCGGGGGCAATGAGGGTGTTAATGAAATAGTTAACATTTATAGAGGGTTCACTCTCTTAGCCTGTCTGGGCTGATATAAAAAAGTACCATAGACTGGGTAGATTATCAACAACAGTTTATTTCTCAGAGTTCTGGAGGCAGGGAAGGCCAAGATCAAGGTGCCAGCAAATTTGGTGTCTGGTGAGGGACAGCTTTCTGGTTCATGAGTGGCACCTTGTCCCTATATCTATACGTGTTGGAAGGGATGACCAAGCTCTGTCAGACCTTTTCTGAGAGATCTTCCCTCATGACCCAATCATTTTCTAAAGACCTCACCTCCTAACACCATCTCTCGGGGCTTAACATTTCAGCACATGAAGTTGGGGTGTGGGGCACAAACATCCAGATAGACCATAGCACCCACTGTACTATGTTAATTGAGCTGCATATAACTTATCTCACTTAACTTGCCACCAACCTCCTGGTTGGTAGTATTACTACTTACAGATGCTAAGGAGGTACTCTGAGAGGTCTGGATCTGAGAGAAGTGACACAGATGGTGACTGGCACAGGTAGGCTTGCACCCATGAAGTCTGGTGCCAGAGCCCAAGCTCTCAGACACTGTGTGGTCCAGCCACCTGAGTACCCTATGGTCACATGAGTGCTCTGCAGCTTGGTGATTTCTTTTATTAATTGTGACACAAATATAAACTTGTTGCACACATTTTAAGGTAATGGAAAATAGCAAGAAAATGACATGACATTCCACCTAAAATGCAGAGGGAAAGTGACTATAAATTTTTTAAAAATACTACATTTCTCCCTCAAGATAATGATGCCTGACACATTGTTTCTCTGGTACAGTGGATGATCCAGGCTTCCAGTTGATTTTAGTTCTCCAGGGATGGAGTGTGGGTAAATGGCACAGAGCTTGCTGGAATTCTAGCTTAGTCATTTACAAGCTGTGTGATTCTGGGTAAGTAAAACTCTTTGTAGCACGCACTGCCAGCACCCCCACTTTATCCCCCTGGATCCTTTTGATGCTTTGTGTTCATGAGCCAAAAGCCAGCATGTGTGGCTCTGGCTGCAGAGACCCCTTAGCCCCTGGATAGCTAGAGTTCAAAGAAACTGCTGGGTACAGGGGGAATACTTTCACCAGCTCCACTGTCCGCCAGTTGGGACAACTCAGAGGTGTAACTGGCACTGTTTATAGAGCTTGTCTATGGGACTGAGCCGGACTTAGCCCTCCACAGGACTTTGGGGGAGACTGTACCTTTGCTGGCCATCTGCATTTCTTGGTTCCACTTCTCACTACCCCGCTCCTTCTTCCTGGGAATGCTTTCATGAATCTTTGTCTCAGACATTCTACAAAATGCCTGGCCAGTGCTTTTAAAAAAGGTGTCAAGGTCAACACAAGCAAAAAAAAAAAAAAAAAAAAAAGGCTGAGAAACTATTTTATCTTAAAGGAAACTACAGAGACATGATAATTAAATGTAATCCCTGGTTCTGGATTGGATCTTGAGCCAGGAAAAATAAAAGAGCTTATAGAAGACATTAATGGGACAATTGATGAAATCTGAATATGGACAGTGTAGGTAATAGTATTGCTACAGGGTTAAATTTTGTGATTTTGATAACTGTACCATGGTTATGTTAGGGAATGTTAGAGAATTTCCCTGTTCCTAGGACATAATCACTGACATATTTACTATCAAAGGTGCATGAGGTCTCCAAATTACTTTCAAATGATTCATTAAAAAAATGGAACGGGAGGAGAGGGGAAAGATATAACTAGAAGAACAAAGTGTAGCAACTGGTCAATCTGGACAAAGAGTACCTAGGAGCTCCTTACACTGTTATTTCCACTTTTATTTAAGTTTGAAATTATATCAGGATAAAAGGAACTTTTATCTTAAGATTTCCTCCTGGAAAACCCAGCCTAAGCGACTCCCTAAGCCTCCGGTTCCTCTCTTGCTAAATAGAGATCAGGGTCTTTCTCCCTTCAGGCTGTCTCAAGAATTAAAATAGGCAGTATCTGAGACAAGCCTGGCGCAGAGCTGGGTCTCTCCTTCCCATTTGCTAGACACACATTCTGGAACACAGAGCTGGGGATGCCTATATGGTGAGCAGCACACACAGGGCAGGAGCTTCAGAAAAGCAGGCTGTGGTTCCCAGTTGTCTCACTTGAGTCCACGCTCTATTACGCTGCTTAGCTCGTCTTTTTGCGGAACTCTCCTTGGTCTGTAGCTGTGGTCAGTGATTTTTGTAGATTAAAAGAAACTCTGGGAGCAGAGCGGGGGTGGGTAGTTTTTCCTGGGGAGATCAAAGAGTCAGCCTAACATAAAAGGAACCTTATAAAACTATATATATTAGGAGCAAAACAAAACACCCACTCCCCCCAATCTGGGAGCATGATCCATATGTCAGAGTTGATATGTCCAAACCTCTGCGATCTGCTCTGTAGAGCTGCCAGCAGAGACAGGAATGCGGCCTTGTCCAGAAAAGGCAGCCGCATAAAAGAGAGATTTTTATAGACTTTGGCATAAGGATGAGGCAGGAATCAACGGTATATCCAAGGCTTTGTGAGAATCTCTAGGAACTCATGTGATTATTTTTTACCCCCACTTTAAAAAAACAGCTTTATTGAGGTATAATTCATATTTAAAATATATATGATGCATACAATACGATGAGTTTGGTCATACACATTCACCTGTGATACTATCACCATGACCAAGGAAGCAAACAAATAGCACCTCCCAAAGTTTCCTGTGTACCATTTTTTCTTGTGCTAAGAACACTTGAAATCTATACTCCAAACAGATTTTTTAAAAATTTCCTTGCTTATTTTTTATTGCTGTTTCTTTGCTTTTTTTTTTTTTTTTTTTGTTGGTTGTTGAGACGGAGTCTCCCCTATGCCTTGAGCAGAGTGCAATGGCGCCATAGCTCACTGTGGGCATCCCGCTGCTTCAGCCTCTGGAAGCTGCTGGGATTACAGGTGCTCACTGCAGCACCCAGCGGGTTTTTCTATTTTTTATTTTTTTTCAGAGTTGGGGTCTCACTCTCACCCAGGCAAGTCTCGAACTCCTGAGCTCAAGCCAATTCTCCCTCCTCAGCCTCCCACAGTGCTGGGATTACAAGGGTGAGCCCCCATGCCTGGCAATGAACAGATTTTTTAAGTGCACAATATCATATTGTTAACTATCACACAATGTCGTAAGGTGGATCTTTAGGACTTACTTAGCATAACTGAAGCTTTATACTCATTGAGCAATGACTCCCATTTTCCCCTCTCTCTCAGCTCCTGGCAACTACCCTTTTATTCTCTGCTTCCATGTTGACTATTTTAGATGTTTCATATGAGTGGAATCATGTAGTACCTGTCCTGTGACTGGCTTATTCCCTTAGTGCAATGTCCTCTAGGTTTATCCATACTATGACAAATGGCAGCCTTTCTTTCTTTTAGAAGGCTGAACAATATTCCTTTAAGAGGACAGTCAGTTACTGTGTAAGTCAGAGTTCAAACAGAAACAGAATGAGTAGGAGAAGGTGATGTATTAGAATTTAGTGCAAAGAATTGTCTTACACGCTGTTGGGAGCTGGCCAGACCAGTATGAAACCCATAGGGTAGGCTGTCAGGAAGGGCAGCCTGGAACTCTTGGGAATGGGCAGAAGCTCCCTTGTGAAAGAAGACATTTCCTTTTTCTTTTTTTTTTTTTTTTTGAGATAGAGTCTCACTTTGTCGCCCTGGGTTGAGTGCTGTGGTGTCATAGCTCCCAGCAACCTCAAACTCTTGGGCTCAAGCGATTCTCCTGTCTCAGCCTCCTGAGTAGCTGGGACTAAAGGTGTCTGCCTTAACACCCGGCTATTTTTAGAGGTGAGGTCTTGTTCTAGCTCATTTTGGTCTTGGACTCCTGAGCTCAGGCCATCCACCTGCCTTGGCCTCCCAGAGTGTTAGGATTACGAGTATGAGCCACTGCACCCCACCTTTTCTGCCCTCTACTTAAGGTCTTTCAACTGATTGAATGAGACATACCCAAATTATCTAAGATAGTTTTCTGTATTTAAAACCATCTGATTATGGATTTTAGTCATTCCCACAAAATACCCTCACAACATCTCCTAGATTAGTGTTTGGTTAAAAATTTTGGAACTGTAGCCTAACCAAGTTAATATATAAAAGTGACCATCGCAGTCATCTAGATCAGTTGATGCCACCTCCTAATATCTCCGGTATTCTTTTCATTTTCTCTGACCTCATTTACACTGCCCAAGGTCAAGCCCCAAGGTCAGTGGCTCCTCCTCCATCGAGGCCCATGGTCTCCAACCCAATCTGGTGTAGCATAGGTCAGAAAGTGCCTGGTTTGCCTATTGACTATGGCATCAATACCAAAGTCATTGCTCTTCCTTTTTGTACGAAAGCCCTAAGCCACACTGCCTTGCTCATGTATTTCACACCTTTTCTTCTGCATATCACAGTAATAGTTGACATTTCTTGGACACCTGCCAGTTCCCAGGCGCTGTGCCTCATGCTTTGCAATAGATTGCCTAATTTAATAATGAGAACTATTGTATTTTTCAGATGGGAAAACTGAGGCACGGGGAGATTAGAGTAACCTGTCTCATCATCAGGATAGTAACTGGCCTGTCCTTTAATACTATAAAGTCTGAGTCTGCAGTCCATGACTTTGAGGATGACATCAGCCGCCTCTCTGAAGGTGCTCTCCTCACTCACTTGATCCTCGGCTTTTCCCCGACAGCCTGTTTCCATTGTCACCTTCTCTTTGGAGCCTTCGGATTTCACATCTGCATCCTTCTCATTTGTGTCCCCAGTGTTCCTTGCTCGCTCACTGTGACATCCCTTACTGTGGTGATCTGCTCACCTGGCTGCCTTTTCTCCCACCTGGGCTAGACTCCACAAGGAGAAGCAGGGTGTTGGTGTCACCTGCTTCCCCAAGGCCCAGCACAGGGTCTGACTTATTACAGACATCAGTACTTGTTGTCAAAGGATGGACTTGTGTGGGGATGTACTGTCTCTCCCAAGGCCCAGATAACAAGCAGGAGGGCTGCCATCTGTCCATTACTCCACTCTCTGGTGTCTGCCAGTGCATCCCTGCCATTAAACTGGATGCTACTTTCTAATCATCAGACCATTGCTGCAGAGTGAGCATGACCAGTAACAACCAGCACATGGAGACAGGGGTCAGGTGCTTTTCCCACGTGAAAGGCAGCTATCCCCACTGACCCCTTCATCTTAGTTATATTTCCCTAGTATCCAATGGCTGAATTCAGGGGATTATTTTGTGTGAAAATAGTTGCCTAGAAGGGTCCCAGCATCAGATGTCTGGATGGTCACCAGTGTGCCCATCTGAGGCTCTCTGGTATCCCTGGGCTGGCTGCAATCCAGGATCCTAATTTGCATAAAGCCTTGAGCTGCCTTCTAGGACCAACAGGGAGGCAGGAGCCACACACACCAGGACTAAGATTCTTGGATATAGGTGCCACATGCTATTGCCCATATTTTAGACTCATATTTCTGTAGATTAGAAAAATAAACCAATGGACTCTCCTTGAGGTTGGCAAGCTTCCAGATACCTGAGCTGAGTGTTAGTGGGAAGTGAAAGTGTCTGTGCCACTTGGCTGTCAGCCCACCCAGCCTCCTAAAGAGCCATGCTTGAGTCTCTAAGATCCTAGCTAGGATGCTGTTCGACTTGGCCCTAAGTGTGGAAGACCCTCTTGTTTGAAGTGGCAGCCAATGACATATTTCTTTGGTGGGAAGCAGTTCTCTTCCAACCCAGGGAAAATGTTAGGGATGAAGAAGACCTTAAAGTGACCCAGTCTGGGGGAGGAGAAATGTGAGGCTAAAATGACAGGCACCTGAAGGCCAGTACCATGATTAGCCTCTGGCCCAAGAAGATGGCTAGGCTATAGTCTGAATGTTTGCAGCTCCCCAAATTTATTTGACGCAATCCTAACCCCATTGTGACAGCATTGGAAGGAAGAGCCTTTGGGAGGGATTATGTTACAAGGCTGGAGCCCTTGTGAATGGGATTAATGCCCTCATAAAAAGACATGGTAGTCCTGTAGCCATCTGAGGCTGCAAATAGAAGATGAGCAACTGTAATCCAGATTAGTGCCTTTACAGACACAGGATCTGCCAATGCCTTGATCTTGGACTTCACAGCCTCCACAATGGTGAGAAATAATTGTTTTTGTTCAAGTCATACAGCCAATGGTAATTTGTCACAGTAGCTTAGACTGACTAAGACAGTTTGTCATCACGTGAAGATTTGAATGGTAGCCACTCCAGACACTGGGGAGGGAAAAGAGAAATCTAAGACCTTGCCATACCCTTTGTCCAGCTTGGTGGCCTTAGTCATTAGCCAGCTGTATTCCATCGCAGTCCTGGCTGGTCAGCCCTGGGCTTGCATGGTTTCCTAGCCTTCCCCCTCTTGCTCTGGTGCTCTGTTTCTGAGAATTGTGCTCCATGGCTTCCCTGGACTGGGTGTTTTCTCAAGGGTGAGGACAATCTTCATCATCATGTCATCCCCAGACACAGGGCTTGGCACATCACTGGTACCCAATAAATATTTGGTGAATAAAAATGAGGCACGGATCCCAGACAAGACTCAGTTGCTTCACTCTGAGATGATTGGCTAAGACCTGCTATAATTTCACTTAGGCGTAGATATAGCTAAATGTCCTCAAGGCAATGAGGAAATCTTTATGATTAGTTAATTTTATTTATTTTGGAAAGTATAATAACAATTATGATAATAAAATAATTTCTTTCAACCCCAAACATCTGGTTTGGATGTCTAAGAACAGTGAATATTTGCCAGTGCTCCTTTTTGCTCTGTACTCTATGGATAGAGGACTCTATGGCCAATTCTCCAGAGCACTGGTGTGGAAGTGTGTTTGGAAGTCTAAACTGATCAGATCGTTAATTTATTCTTTATTGGGGAAAAAAATGGCATATTAGTTGGGAGATTGTGAGAAGAACATGAAATCTGGGGGTCAAAGAAACTGAGTCCCATTATGATGAAGGCATTTACTATTGAGGTAATTTGGGGTAGATCTCTAATCTCAGTTTACACATCTATTAAATGAAAATAACCATAGTCACAACAGAGCATTGTTTGGAATATTAAAGAACTGTAGGATAGATTTGAAGATAGGGAGCTTAGGCCAAGGAGGGAGATAGTTAATTAGGCAAAAATTGCCACACAATCCCTGTATCCTGGAGTGGCTGAGTCCATGACCTAATGTGGGAGCCCCAATGTGCCCTGGGCTGGGCAGGACAGAGGGGCCATGTTGGTTTCTGCCCACAGTGTGCATGTGCAACACTTCCTGCTCACTGCAGATGTTGGATCTTGGCTTAGGATTTAGAGCCCTATCAGCGGACACTGAGAACACCACTCTTTGGACACAGGGTCTTATGCATACACATGACTTAAGCTTCCAGTGCACATCAGTGCAGGGAATAGAAAATGACAGCTTTTAGGAGGAACAAGCTAAATCGGTATAGAGGGTGCCGGCTGTGTACTCTCAGCTGAAATGTGTACTTGGCTCGTGAAGATCAAAACCTGGTCCTTTACTAAACCACATGATAAGGGATACACTTTGTGGCCATGTTCAAGGTGCAGGAGTCAAATGGTAAAAAGGGTCAAGTTAAGAGGCCCAGAAGGGAGTTGGCTAATTTGTCATGTGGGATCTCTGAGGGTGGGCATGAGGGTGATCCCAACAGGGAACCTTCAGACACCTGTGCAGGGGCAGTCCATGAGGCCATGGAGGAAGAGTGCTGGGTGGGGACTGACACCCCTGGTGAAGTGTCAGATGATCTAAGCCAGTTCACCTGGCCTGTCACTGTGCCTCAGTTTCCTCATTTGAGAACATGATACTGAGCGAAAGAAAACAAAAGTGGCAGTTATAAAGTTCTTTGATTACATAAACCACTAAATAATAGCATTTAATTATTTATAACGTGTTTCAAGATCTTGGGATGAAAGCTAGGGAGGCTACAGCGCATTATTAACTGGTTGTCAGGAAGCTTTGTTCAGGTAATAGACATAATTACCACGTTAATTTGATACTACTGTGGAGAGGAGTAGAGGACCTCCCACCCTGCTGCCCACTCACTTCCCAGGTCTTCCCAGACATTCCCCAGCGTGGGGATGTGTGGCCAGTGTTCTGAGCCCTTTCCCTTCTCTAGGGCACAGCCTGGGCGCCGCTGTTGTCACCACTGGGAAGTGCATAAGTAGGTGAGGGCTTCCTGGGCTGCGTGGGGCTGGTGAGACTGGTCTCCGCTGTGCTTGGCTATCAATCATCACCTCTAATTAGACTGACATCCTTTCTTCCCTCCCCAAGCTTATTGCAGGTCACGTGGCCGATATGTAAATCTCAGCCCCAGGAGCAGCTTAATGGCGGTGGCGACCATAGGTAATAACTCACTCTCTCCTATAAATAGAAAATAAAAACAACAACCCATTACGGATGATGGTAGGTCTGCAACCTGCACGCAGCCCATCGTAAACTTGAGCGATGGCTCCTGTGCTTGGCTGAGGACAGGACCGGGGAGGTGGTGCAAGGTGGTGAGGAGGAGATTTGTGACCTGCAGTTTCCAGGTTGTCTCTCTCTTCTCTGTCCTGGCCCATCCCAGCCAGCCACAGGTGTTGAAGGACTGAGAGCTGCCCTGTCTCCAGTGAGCAGGAAGTGGCTCCCTCTCCACCCACAGGCGGGGCTTAACATTGCTGGTTAGTCTTGCTGGTCTCATTCTGAAGCTGACATGTGTGCCAGGATTACGCGGGGCCACTGAAGTCCTGTTGCCCTTCCCAGGTTGAGCCACCAGTTTTCTGTGGGGAGAGCATGACAGAGAGGAAATGTGAATGCCATAAATGTGGAGAGGTTTGCTGGCTTTGGTCATTTCTGTATCCCAGCATCTAGAGCAGTGCCCGCCGTAGAATGGGTGCTCAGTAAAGATTATTTTGAATGAAGCAATGGATGAATAAGCAAAAATCTCTGGGTTGGGGGGGCCTAGATCTGAATCCCGGCTCTGCTGCTTTACCAACTATGGTAAAGTGGGAAAGTTACTTTATCTCTCTGGACCTCAGTTTTCTCATCTGCAAAATAAAAATCAAATGCCTTTGGATTGTTGTAAGGGCTTAAACAGATTGCGTTTCTAAACATGCCTAGCCTTGGCTGGCACACGGGCTACTTCAGGATGACAAATGAGGGTGTTGAAGCTTACAGGGGTTAACAGGTTTGCCAAAGGCTGGGCGTAGTGTCTCACACCTATCATCCTAGCACTCTGGGGGGCCAAGGCAGGTGGATTGCTTGAACTCAGAAGTTCAAGAACAGCCTAAACAAAAGTGAGACCCTGTCACTACTAAAAAAAAAAAAAAGAAAAAAAAAAAAGAAAAATTAGCCAGGCATGGTGGCAGATGCCTGTAGTCCCAGACACTCAGGAAGCTTGATGCATGAGCCTCAAGAGTTTGAGGCTGCTATGAGTTATGATGACACCATGACACTCAAACCCAGGATAACAAAGTGAGACTCTTTCTTTTCTTTTTTTTTTTTTTTAAAGAGGTTTTCTAAAATTTTCAAGTGGTGGAAAATGTAGGAGGAGGAAGAACTCAGGTATCCCAAGTGACTCAGATTTAGTTCTGTTCGCTGTTCTGAACTATGTCTCTGCTGTCAGAGGGAATTCGGTGATTTCTCTCTCTGCCTCTGGAGGAACCTGTTCAGGTCTGATGTCCATTTCAACAGTTGTTTATTGAATACCTGCTTTATTCCTGGACTGGGCCTGGGAATAAGAGTGGATAAAACTAAGTCCTTGTCCTCAAGGAGCTTGCAGTTGGATGGAGAACACAGGGGCTGGGAAAACGGTGATGGCATATGGCCAGCACCATGGTGGCATTGTATACAGAGTTCTGTGGGAACTCACAGGAGGGAGAGTTAGACTCTGTCCAGGGGTGTCTGGGAAAGCCTCAGAGAGGCGGTGTGGAAACTCAGTCTTGAGCAATTAAGAAGAAACACTCCTGATGGAGAAAAGAGTGGAGTGCAGCATTAAAGATAGAAAAAAAAAAAAAAAAAACAAAACACAGGGCCTAGTGCAAGATTCAAAAGTGCGAATATGCATAGAGTGTTCGTGGATGGATGGATGATGGTTTGGTGTGGAAGGAGTAGGGGGAGGTGGGGAAGTCGGGAAAGATCAGGCTGGTCAGAGGATGAAAGGCTAATAGGCTGTTCTAAAGATGTACTTTTTCCTAAGAGCACTGGGAGCCACAGAGGACTATCAGCAGGGGAATAACATGGCTGTATGTGTCATTGAGAAAATTTTGAGATACTTAAAAGTCAAAAACCATAAAATCCACGCTAATGGAAACAAGTGAAGCTCCTCCCAGCACCACCAATCAGTGGAGCAAGTTGAAACCTGCATGGGTGAATAGGAGAGAGGACTTTGCTGACTGTGTTTCTTGGAAGTGAAATAATGGACAGCCTGTCTCAAAACTTTCATAGTGACCTAAGTATTTACAATTAAATGAGATAACTGTTGATTAACTAGTGAATGATACTTAAAAACTGGGCACAGTGAAGTTGGATTCAGATACAGTGAGGTTAGCTGAGTGCCTATGACATCCTTGACTGTGCATCTGTCATCTTGTTTACCCTTTAATGCAGCTCCAATTGCTAAACCCAGAAGAGTTCTAGTATGTGGAAACTTCCTAAGGGCCACTCTGCATCTTGTTCGTTTAAGCAGCATTCAGTTCCAAATGTTAGGTGAGAGAACTGGAAACTCACCTGTTCACTAAAGCATCATTTTGGTCTCCACATGGTGTCGCTGTTGAACACCAGTCTTGTACAGCCTGCTGGACCCTGGTGCACTGAAGTAGTGATGTTCTTGCTGTCCTAAATCTCTGCAGAAGTCACAGTGGGGGCTTCAGATGTGAGGAGTCCTGGGATGGGCCAGACAGTCATTACAGTAAGACCCCAGAAATGGGATTTCCAAGCCCGTTTGTAGGATAAGGTAAATTGTCTCTAAAATGATTATTTAAGGGATTTGAGGGTATAGGTGCTCCATCCCCTCTTCCTTTGTGGGAGTGTGGATAGGAAGATATTTAACCAGAACTAGGAAGACTAGGCTGGGAGCAAACTAAAATGTCACTCTATAGGAGGCCTTCCCTTCCCACTAAGTGTAAATGAAGAGCCCTCTATTATAACCACTCTGGTTTCCTGTGCTTTAATTTTATAACACTTATTACCTTATTATGATTATTTGCAGAATGTTTCCCCTCTCTCCATAACTGAGAACTTCTTGAATACACAAATGTTTCCTTCTTTATGCCCAGGACCTAGCACAGAGGTGACCATGAATACACTATCAGAGGCAGCAGCTCAAATCTCTGTTGCTAACTAACATCTGGGCTGTGAGATCTGGGGCTAGTTGTCCAATTTCTCTAAGCCCTTGTTTACCCATCAGAAAAATGGAAATAAGACTATATCTGCTTCAAAGGGATGTTGTGAGGGAATGAATAACACAAATCATGGAACACACACATAATGCCTGGCAAAGGGCATGCTCCCCTGGCACAGGGCAGTAACTGTAGCTCAGTGGGTAGGGTGCCAGCCCCATATACTGGAGGGTGGCGGGTTTAAGCCCGGCCCTGGCCAAACTGCAAAAACAACAACAAAACAATAGCCAGACATTGTGGTGGGAGCCTGCAGTCTCAGCTACCTGTGAGGCTGAGGCAAGAGGTTGCTGTGAGCTGTGTGATGCTGCGGCATTCTACAGAGGGTGATAAAATGAGATTCTGTCTCTACAAAAAAAAAAAAAAAAAAAAAGAAAAAGATTTTCCTTTCTCCCTCTCTCCCTCCTTCCTTCCCTTCCTTTTTCTCTTCTGTTTCTTTCCTCCCTCCTTCCATGCCTTCTTCCTCCTGCTCACTTCCTCTCAGAGCATTGTATATATGCGTGTATGTGTTTGCATGTGTGTATGTGTGTCGGCATGTATGTGTGTATGTGTGTCTAAATGTATATGTATGTGGGTGTATGTGTGTGTTTTTGTGTGCCCATGTGTACTTGTGCATGCACGTGGTTATGTGTGTATGTGTGTGTGTGTTTGTGTGTGTGCTTGTGTATGTACCTCCTCTAAGGAAGACTCTGGCCCCTGAGGGCCAGGAAGATGAGTCAATCTTGGGGAGAGGAGTCTTGTTACCAGTTCAGGGGCTCCCCTGCCTAGGAGGCCCAGCCCTTCCAGGGCAGGTAAGGACAGTGCAGCTCCAAGCTGTCCTTACCTGCTCTGGCAGCAGTTCCACCCCCACAAGCCATGGGCAGGGCCGGAGGGCCGGATATCCATGAGTTTGAATCTGTCTTTTGCCTGCATCATCCTGGGTCTCTTGTGACTCCTCCTGGCCTTGAGGCTTGGCAGGAGAGGATCATGGTAGGCAGAGAACAGGGCACCTGTGCAGACACCTTTTACCTTCTCAGGTGTTGATGAAGGCCAGTTTTCAACGATGACCTTGGGAATGCTACCCACTAGTGACCTTGGCAAATTGTTAATATCTTGATGCCTCCATTTTCTTCTCTGTGTAGTGGATGTTTTTGAGTTGAGCCTCTTAAACTCAAGCATATAGTCAGCCAGGTAGCCAAATGAGTAAAGTAGGCTAACATTTGGGGGAAAAAAAATAAAAAGATTATATCCTTGATCCCAAAGAGCAGATATTACATAACTTTAGCCAGCTGTTGCCACGTGGGAAGTGGATCTCAGAATTTCTAGCATTCAGATTATTTGAGCGAAAGCAGAAATTTGAATTTTTTGCATGAAATATCACATTTTTTATGTTGACAAAACGTTAAGATTTTCATAAATACTATGTGGTGTGAGTAAAACATTTCTATAGCCCCGATATGGTGGTCAGGCTCACTGGCTTGTGATCCCCACTGCCAAGAAGTTGGCACAGTGTTGGGCATGTATTAAAAACTAAATTATACAGGCACACACGAGCCAAGTGGGTGCAAAAAATGTATACACATTTTATGAAAGGGAAAAAAACTGTGTTAAAATTGTAATAATATAAACGGATAATGTTTGTTATCTTGTATATTATATTTTGTATCTCTTATAACTGCAAAAGTCAAACTTGACTTGGCTAGTACAATTTTAACACAGTTTTTTTCCTTTCTTAAAATATGTCTACGTTTTTTGGCACCCTCTGTATATGTGTGTGTATGTGTGTATATAAATATAATGTATGCATATATGTATATAAATAAATATAGTGTGTGTGTGTGTGTGTGTGTGTGTGTGTGTGAAATCAGTGGGGCTTGGGGCAGTGAAGGGAGAGATTCAGTTGTGAGAGCGTGTTTGATCTCAGTCTGATCATACTTTGGAGCCCCCAGAACACACCTGGCTCCCACTTCTCCACTGATGCAGGCAAGAGCAGCATCTATGTTGGGGCGCTCCAGATGGGGGTTCCCAGGGTGTCTGAATCCTCCCTTCTCCTCTGGAGGGAGGGAGGTTGGGCTCCTGAGAACATGTAAATGTCCTTCTCATCCTGCTGCCACTGAGCGGTGGGACGTGGTGTCTCTACAATAAAGGGGTTTCGTTCAAAGATGGAGGGATTTTGAGTTGCTCAGTCCCGTCTTTGATGTCCCTGGACTAAGCCAGATGACACTGCACCTGCTGGGTTAACAGATGCCACCACCCAGCGCATTACAGGGCCAGGCCAGGGTGGGGAGGTGGTGCCTGACAGTGAGCTCAGCTGTCCCCCATCCCACACATTCCTGCCTGTGTCTTCCTCAGTGTCCAGGGAGCTGTCCCTGCCCTGGGCAAGTGACCCACTCTTCCTAAGCATCATCTTTAAAATGGGCGTAATAATACTTGGTTCTCACATTTGGGAGGACTGAGTAGCAATGCCTGCCCTTTCTTTCTCTGCACCATGCGTTTGCCAGTGTCACCTGGCTCAGGCCACCATCTTGCTTCCCTAAAGTGGGTCCAAACCTTCCGAGAGGTCCACCTGCCTCTGCTCCTTCTGTGCATCCAGCTGGGGGCCTGGAGAGGAAAGGCCGAGATCTCTGGCCTCTAACCCCTTTATACACTCATGATTCCTTGCTGATACGTGTAAATGTAGACTTCAACACGTGTACTATCCGTGTGTGTAACGTGCTTCCGAAGAGTTCAGGCCTCTTCAGATTTAGGACTGGCAAAGAGACAGTGGACCCACTTCTCAATTTGCTTTAATTAGGTGGGGTTCTCCCTTTTTCTGGGATCCACATTTGCTCATTTACAGTCGGGGGGCTGTACAACGTGTAATTAAGAGTGTAGATTTAGCATCAGGTAATCTCAGCCTTGCCTTTTACAAACTGAATATCACTGGGCAGGTGCCTTAAATTCCCTGAGCTCCAGCTGTGAAGTAGGCAGATAATAAGGTCAACCTCAATAGCAGAAGTGATGTCAGGAGGAGAAAAGATAATACACAGCACATGGCAAGTAGAAGCACTTGCCATGGTTGTACCCTATGTGGATGTAAATTTATCATTCATTCGATAAAGGTCAACAAAAATAGCACTTTTCTTGTTTAATGGCATCAAATCAGAAGGAAAAAAAATTAGAAGTCTTTGAACCTAAAACAAACAAGCAAGTAGAAAGACAATGCTTTTCTTCTGAATATTTCAGGGCATGATGCAGATAGAATCTGTGTTGTTCCCCATCCCTCACCCCAAGGATGTGAAGAAGAGCCCAGGCCTGGGCTATGTGTTCAATGAAGGAGGTAATGGAGTAAAACAAGATGGAAGGATTATCAGGAGAATCCAAGAGGGCAGAGGACAGGGAGGTTAACGTGAAAATGGACAAGAACTTCACAGAAGAGAAGCTGAGATGGGAATGGTGTAATGTGAATAAATTAAGTTGTAAATACTTTTTGAGCACTTACTATTAATAGGATGCTAGGCACCTGCTAGGCACCTGGGACAGTGGTGAACATGAGAGGTCTATGATGTACTCAAGGGGCTCACAGACTGTGAAGGAAGACAGACATTGAGCAGGAATTACAGATGTGGAGAAAGCTTTATAAAGGGAAACGTTCAGGGTGCTATGGAGGTGACCATGGAACATCTGGCATAGTCAGGTGCACAGACTCCTAGATGAAGCATGCTGGTGTTTTTAACAATAAGAATAAAAGTCAGTAACACTGGCTCACTCCCTGCTAGGCTCTTTGCATGTATGACCTCATCCTATCCCCAGACTAAGCCATTGAAATAGATGTTTTAAAGAAGCTGTGGCTCCAGGAGGTGGAGTAATGCTTGGGGTCACTTGTCCATTGAGAGCTAAAGTCCAGCTTGGGTACAAGACCTCACAGTAGTAGAGGGAATGGACACAGGGACTCTGGGCTTCAAGTAGTCCGGCTGGGAGGTTGGCAACCTGAGTGTAGCCAAGGGGCAGCCTCAGTGTCTCTTATGTTCTCTTCCTTAAGGGCATATGTAAGTTCTTATGAGGTAGGAGGAGAGACCCGAAAAAAATGACACACTTTGAAGGAAAGACTGAAATGTAAGAAGGAAGTGAGGGAGGCCCATGTCCGTCTCTTCTCTTTGGCAGTGACCTCGTTGTCTCTGTCCTTCAGGAATGCATGATTTCTGCATTTATTCAAACTTCCTGGAGACATATTTCACTAGGTGGCTCATACCACATATGGAATCTATGGAATCAGATCTCCTTTGGTTGTGTTTCCAACTTTCCCTTTTTATTTGGCATCAGTTCAGCTTGAGAAGGTGCCTGAAGTCTATTCCTCTGAAGATGAGGGATGAAAGGAGTTGCTTGATCCCTAGATCTTTGTGCTGCCACTTTAGGCCTCACGGATTATCCTGGGGGCCAGCCCCTCAATTCAGCTAATAAAGAGGAAGTATACTTTTGTGGTCCTTCCAACACTTGGACAAAGCTAGGGGCCCACGGTGGAGAAGTAACAGATTCATGATTTAAAATTGTTGGATTTAGAAACAGTATAAAGCTTAGGTGCTAAAAGGCTGGTTGGTGTTGAGAGTTCTTTTCTTTCTAGACTTTGAGAAGGTTCTCGCATATGTGACTGTGGCAAAAACGCCCTACTGATATTCCATTGTGCAGGAAAGTTGAAAAGTTGAACAAATTTTTGCCGGGCCTGGTTGAACCTGGGCAATGAGAAGAAGAGGTACAGGCATGTTTTTAGAAGCAAATTGGACAACTCTACTTCTCTGTGGTTCTGAATGTTCAGGATGCCTTAAGAAAAAAAACAAAACAAACAAACAAAACAAAATAAGACAAAACAAAATCCTCCTCCCAAAGCCCCTAACACTCTCTGTTTTCTGTCTTCAACTATGGTCAGGACCAAAACTGAAAGTAGTGGTATTTAGGAGTGAAGGTGACCTCTCTCTAGTACAGTCTCCTATCTTGATGTCTTGGCTATGCCAGGATAAGGCCCAGGTGCTGGATCAGGGTGAGACGCAGGTGGTAGGTCAGCTTAAGACCTCAGCTTGAAGCCTAATATTTAGTTGCACATTCAACAAGAATCGACTGCGACTCTTTCTACGCCAAGATGTTTTCTGGGAACTAGAGATTCAGAGAAGGTAAAGATATAGCCATTTCTGAGTTCTCAGGATCTCAAGGACTGATGACGGGGCAAATACGTAGTCAAATAAAATATTCCAATGTTAGGACATAAAACAAGGGTCTCTCTGAAGTGCTGTGGTTTCTTAGGGAGGAACGACTAATTCTGCTGGGTCAGGGAGGGTAGTCAGAAAAGCTTCAGGAGCTTTGATTTAAACTCTAAAGACTGTGTAACCTGAATAAATCTTGACATCCCACATGGCTCAGTCTGACTGTTGTATCATGAGAGACACTAAGAAAGGTAAACACAATCTTGGGAAGAAATTCAATCTTTCATTCAATTCCTGGTGGAAATACTAAATAAGGAAGAGCCAACCTTACAAATACACTCTCTTTGTAGCTCCCCCACTCGATACCCTCTGAAGCTCCCTGAAGTTCCCTCTATGTCTCAATCCCAACGCTCAATGCCACAAGCCTCTCTGACTCTCAGTTCTCTTGTATTTTTGACAAACACATCTCCCCACATTGCATACATCTCAGCTAGCTCCATCTCTGCATGATAGGTGTCCTTATGAGGAATGTTGCCCTGATTCTGCCTTCTAAAGAAGTGGGGAGGGGAGAAGATCCTGAACTCTCACATCTTAATAGTTTTTATTCCTACTGGCAGTTAACAATTGGGTTCCTTTCAGGTAAGAATTAGGAGAAAGGTCACCATCCAGGAAGCGAATGAAAGCCTGGCAAAGGGGCATCTCCTCCAAAGGTTTGCGCAGGAGACACTGTGCAGGAGAGAGCTGGAGATGCCCGTGTGTGCAGAAGTGAGAGAGAGGTTAGTTTGGAGAAGTCAAAAGAGATTGGACGGTGGAGAGAACAGAACAGTTTTCCACTGCTAGTGGAATTGCAAACTCATACAACCTCTATAGAAAGAAATGTGGAGAATTCTCAAAGAACTAAATGTGGACCTTCCATTTGGTCCTGCAATCCCATGACTAGGTATCTATCCAGAAGGAAGAACAACCTCATTTTACCACAAGGATATTTGCACTAGAGTGTTATTGCAACACCACTCACAATTGTCAAGTCGTGGAAGCAACCCAAATGCCCCTCCAGCCATGAATGGATTAACGAACTGTGGTATATGTGCACCATGGAGTACTATTCAGCCATAAAAAAAATGGAGACTTTATGTCTTTTGTGTTTACCTGGATGGAGTTGAAACACATCCTTCTTAGTAAAGTATCACAAGAATGGGGGGAAAAGTATCCAATGTACTCAACATTAGTATGGAGCTAATATATAAACAACCACACACCCACACAAAAGGAAAACATAAGTATAGTCTAGTGAAGGGGAGGTGAGAGGAGAGAGAGGAGAGGTGAGGAGGAAGGGTGATCGGCAGGATCTCACCTGATGTGCACAATGTGAGAGTGTTCAGCATGCCCATGGGTGAAGGGCTCAACTACAACTTGAACTTTACCTTAGACATGAAAACATTTGTACCCTCATACCAATCTGAAATTTCTTTTAAAAAAGAGACTAGATTGTGACCAGTCTTGAGGACAATGAATAGGTATCTGAACTCTATCCTAAGAGTAATGGAATCCACTGAAGGTTTTTTGTTTGCTTGTTTTTAATTTGGATTAGATGGGATCAAATTTGCTCTGATAGCTTGTGAGAAGCTTAGGTTGGTTGGAGAGGGAGGCTGATTGCCAGAAAACCAGTCAGGAAACAGTTGCAAAACTCTGGGCATTAGATCTGAAGTGTCATGGCCATGGAGATGGGCAGGAGAGACAGACGTCCAAAGCTGTTGTAAGGTGGAATAGGCAGGGGCAGTGGCTGCACCTGCTTCCCAGTGTCTACCCAGTTGTCAAGGTGGTCATGAAAGAGGGCATCAGACAGAGTAGGTGGACACCCTGTGCCTTGGCACGCAATCTGTGTGCGCAGTGGTGTAATTGCACCTGTAATTAATTACAAGTCCAGGCTTGGAAGCCTCTTTCTGAAGACATACAGCAATGGACTCAGAGCAAGCATCAGGGTGGGGCTCATGCACATTCCCAGCTTTCCCGGCCACTTGCCACACAGACTCTGATCTCAAAGGACCAACCTGGCAGTACTGCTCTCTTTCTCAACTCTCCGTGCCTCCCTGCCTGCCTTGAAATCTAGGTGGAGGCAATAAGGACTTTTCTTTTCCCCTCAGGGTACATGCAAGAGCATGAAGAGTGAAGAGATATGGGCTCCTGAGGACAACACCCATGACTCAAGTCCAAACTCCACCAGGCTTGGCAGTCTGATACCAATTGGGAGGTGAGGGAGGGTCAAGGTCTGACGGTTTGTTTTCACATGTTCTGTTTTCCCATTTAACCAGATGTGTGAAAACCCCTTCTGGAGGGTCAATCCCGGACTCCCTCACCCTTTGGTATGCAACTGTGAGTTGCATCTGGAAAATGGAAAAGAGTGCCTCCATTAAAAGGCTGTGAAAATTATATTAAAACCCCAGCCTTGTGGTTGACACATAGGAGATGCTCAATAAATGTTCCTTTCCTTCTGTTGCACTTTGGCTTCCAATGTAAACCTCCAGGCATTGTTTAGGTGGATAAGCAACTATGTCTGGATTGATATAGAAAGAAAATGATTATTTTTTATGGAGGAGGACATTGGATATATATCTGTCTACATCTCACTGGATGTGGAAAGTGATTTGTACTGTCTGACAACCAGAAACATGGCCTACTTCAAGCTGGATTCTAAAACCTGATCTACTTCAAGTAGGATCCTGATTTCTGATTCCAAAGGAATTTCAGATTCAAGACACTTAGAACTTTAGCTGACCACGGGGCTTGGACAGTTGGATTATAAGGGATACCATTGAAAGTTTGCATCTTTGAGCATCAAGCCTGTCCTCTGTGGTCTCAGTAGGAGTGAATGGCCAGGTAGTCCCCTACTCCATAAGAATTTATCATTGACTTTGATGAAGCTAGGATCAAGGAGATCCCCAGATCTCTGGGCTCTGATGAGGAAAGACACTATAGGCCTCAGAGGGACAGCTTAACCTCAGTGGGGACTTAATGATGACAGCCTTGGGGAGCTATTTCTTTTCTGCCATGAGAGTCACTGAATCCTAGAAAGTTGTCTTAGTACAGGGCTCTATATCTTCATTTAACTTGCATAATTCATCTCTAAAAAAGAAAGAGAGGAAACAAAAATTTTAATACACAGATGATTGTGACCATTATCTTACTTGGTGAGCATAGGCACAGAGTGAGAATATGGGTGGAGAATATTGGCCAGCTGGGTGTCCACTAGGTTCGAGTTCCTGTGCCTCTCTCCATGTGGGTCCCTTGCAGCATCAGATATGATCTGGTGGCTAACAATTTGAATATATTCATGCAACATTTCCCCAAGTGTGTGTCCACTTTATCTTCTAGTGCTCAAAGAAAGAAGAGGTGATTTGTTCCAAGACTGGAGGGAAAATCGGGCCTTGTGAACATGTTGAATAAAAGTGTATAAATCTTCAGTAAGCATCCTAGGATGGCAATCTGTGATGCTCACCAGCTCCAGGTCCTTTTCTTCTTCTGAGGACACAGAAGACTGAACAATTTTGTGCTTGGGTGGGGCCATGTCACAGGTTCTAACCAATAAGTTGTGAGCAGAAATAATGTGCACTACTACAGGGTTAAAGTATGTATTGCTGGTCCAGGAGCTTCTAGAACTCTCCTCCTTTTTGGCATAGTGACTGTTGGTGACTGCTTTGTAATCTTGGGACCCTAAATGGCATGTCAGCACTCAGGATGCAGCACTGAGATCTAGAGAAGCCTTTGGGATTTCACCTGAGATTCTGAACTTGTTTGTCACTGCAGCATAACCCAAACTATACTGACTGATAAAAAGAATATGCTGTTGATTTGGAATCTCTGTCTCTGTGGCTCCACTAGACTAGTACCACCAGGTCTATCATTTATAGAACCTTATTCTATTTTAAACACTGTGCTTAGTGTGTCGCATGCATTGTCTCATTAAATCTTGCTAGTACTCTAGAGAGTGATGCAATAATTTTCATTTTGTGGGTGAGAAAATGAACAAAGAGTGTGGTCAGATACTTTGTCCAAATTCACAATGGCAGAGATGGATTTTAAATTCAGGTTTTTCTTATACCAAAGCTGGTGCCATCTCCATTATATTAGCTGTCCTTGTAGCTTCAGAGCTAAGTTACCTTAAGAGAGGAAGGGCAGGCCTGGGGCTTTGGCAGTAGAGCTGGGTCACTAGGCCTAAACCACGCTGCTGCCTGCCCAGTCTCTGTCGTGTGCCAGGCCTCCAAGCACCTCCACTTAGCCCACGCTCCCTCCTACACTAATGATATTTATTCTTGCCATGGTGGCAGGGTGTTCTGCTTCCTAATTACTATTTAGAAACCTCTGAAGGTGAAAAACATGATGTTAAGTGCTTAATGGTTAAAGGATTCATAGCAAGTCCAGAGTGAACAACCTGGAGGTTGTTGTTGGTGCAGGACAGGGTGGAGAAAATTGGGTTTCAGGACAAAGAAGATGCATTGTGTCAGGGTAGGGCAGGACATGGACAGAGTCTCTGCAGTGCCTTTCCAGGCTGAAGCCAAGACTCATCTTATCTGGGTCATGTGGCTGTGGGGAATGTCATTCCTGGTTCCTCTCTGGGGCCAAACCTTGGTTTTTGCTGTATTATCGCAAAACCACAAGCCATTTATTGAACGTGTACTAAGTGCTAGGAAGCTGGCTAAGTGTTTGACAATCACAATTTCCTTCATTCTTCACCCCACCATGAGTTAGGTGCTTGTCCCCTTTGGAACCTGAAGATGATGAGGAGATATGACTTATTCAAGGAAGCACAATAGGTCTGAGCCCAGGTCTGCCTAGCTTCTGAGCCGCATCTTTTAAACCTGAGGCAGCCACATCTCTCTTTTGCATAAAGTTCAGAAGAACAATTGAGGCATATTGAGGGTCATAGTGATATGGCTTTAAGACCTCAAACCCTGTGCCTCAATTCCTTATACTTTTTAATCTGTCTGAATCATGATACCTACTTCATTAAGGTGGGAATTGTGAATATACATAAACAGCATCAAGAAATTAATGTCCTTCATGAATATTCTTGGGTTTTAGCTTGAAAATCCTCTCTACCCAAGGCTTAGGAATTCATCGTTCTCTTGCATATCTCCCAAGATGGAGAACTCACCACCTCCCAAGGCAGCCCTTTCCCAAGTTGTACAGTGCTCTGTCTCTGAGAGCTTTATCTTAGTCAAGATGCAAGCACAGGCCCCAGGGGATGTGGGAAGAGTAGGAGGAGGAGAGAGGGGTGGCAGTAATGGCTGTGTCCTGGTGGGTGTCCAGGGGCCACACCTGTGATGCTGATGGCTTGATGGAGATAATGGGCCATTTCCATAATTGGAGTTAATGACACCATCTGGTCTGACATCCACCTCTGCTTTCCCTTGCGCCACACCTCCCCAGGCTCTGCTCTGAATGGTGATACCTGACCTGCCGATATCCCAACTTGTCTAGCCAACTCTGGCTGGTCCTGGAAGCTGGGGCAGAGGGTGTGCCTGTATTCTAAGGGCTTCCAGACCCAGACCAGGCTTCAGGTCTGCCTTGCCCTGGATGCAAGTGAAAGCCTATTTTTCCTCCAAAGTGAGAGGGTCATGAGAGCAGAGACCTCCCTTGACCTAGATAGTGGTCTGGACCAAATGTCACTTCTCACTGGGATTTGACGTGGCTTCCAAGGCCCCCACGGGAGGGAAGGGGAACACTGATTGATAGGAATAGAGAAAAGCAGAGACTGACAGCTCCACAGGCAGACAGAAGCACAGAGAGCAGACCGAGAAACAGGGTAGGAGAGAAGTTTGGAAGGAAGGAAAAAGGGAAGAAAGAAGGAATAGGGAAAGAAATACAAGAAGGAGAGCAGCACCTGTGGCTCAAGGAGTAGGGCACCGGCCCCATATACTGAAGGTGATAGGTTCAAACCTGGCCCCAGCCAAAAACTGCAAAAAAAAAAAAAAAAAAAAAAAGAAAGAAAAGAAAGGAAAAAAAAGAAATACAAGAAGGAGGGGCAGGAAGGAAACAACAGAATATGCTTTCACAATGGTGCCCTCTTTGGGGGCGTGGCTCCTCAGTACTGGCCTCCCTTCTCCCCCCCTCCCTCCACTCTGTGCTAGTTACAGACAGACTCCATGAGGAAAAGCAAAGTAATGTCTGCACCACTTAGCAGACTCCCTTCGAGCACATGTCTCATGCCTCAGCATCCCTGAGCTGTCACCGTGGCTGTGAACCGAGACTCCTCCCTCCCAGTTGGTCATGGAGCTGCTGTGAGTTGTGGATGGGGAAGCTCCTGGGGACATCCAGAGGAAAGTTTGGGTCACGCATCATAGATTGAGGCCTGTTGGGCCAGGGCTGGGCTCTCTCATGCTGTGGGCAGCTATCCCTGGGCGAGGGCTGGTTGGCACTCAGGAGCACTTCTGAGGGTCCTAGGGCAACTCCTGGAAGGAAAGGGTGGAAACAAGGAATGGCACTGGGATGGGGTCCGGCGGGGAAATACAGTGGACTGGAATCCACTGAGGATCCTGCCTTGTGCTATTGGCTGGGATGCATCATTAGCTCCAAGTGGTTTTTATCATCTCCAATTTGCAGATGAGGAAACTGAGGCCCAGAGGAGCTAAAGTCACACCCAGTATGTGTGGTGGTGGGGTGGGAGTATGGTGGGTTCAGGCACAGAAGCGGAAAAGTGATCTTTCCCGTGTGAGAGGCCCACCACTCTGAACCTGCCAGTCCAGGCCAGAGCAGTTTCTGTGGGGCAGCCACTGGTGCCTGGCAGGAGGGCGGCAGAGGGGCAGTGGGGGGTCTGCACTGGGCTCCAGCAGGGTCAGCTGGAGGGATACCTGGGGCCACCACCAAGAAGCCACTGGTGCTCCTGCCCTTCCCCATCTCTCACTGTCCTCTGACTAGGCCTGAACATTCTGCAGGCCAGGTGGGGAGCCTGTAAATATGTCCTCCTCTCCCCCTTTTCTGGGCCTCAGTGCCTCCCAGCAGAGGGCAGACGTAGGACTGAGAGCCTTGCAGGATATCACTGGGACCACCTTGAGAGTGGGGAGGGAGGACCCCAAGGCTGCTGACCTTGGAAAGTTCACAGATGAGAGCAATAGATCTTAAATACATAGTCACACACACGACTACATACGTTCAGATTGTGCTACGTGCCATGAAAGAAAAGCACAAGATCCCGTGAAATATTACGACAGGTGACGACGTAGATCAAGCCCGAATGTGGAAGCAGTCCCCCAGGAAATGACAGCTCCCTGAAGACAGAGGGTGTGCAGAAGTCGTCAGTATTGAAGGAAGCACGTTCAGGATAGAAGGACCAGCAGGAGTCATCTGCTGAGCACTTCCCACGTGTTATTCCATTTGATCCCAGCAAAACTTCAGGTGAGTGCTGTTCATATCCCTATGGAAGAGAAGGGAAAGCCTAGGGAGAGAGATGTATACATGATATGTTTTTTGATGGTCCACGTTTATTCTCACGTCTTTCAATGATCTCCCCTGAGTCATAGGGACCAGGAATGCGTCCACGTTCCTATAGGTTCCCTGGCTTCCAGAGCTCTAGGGGGGATCAGTGTTCTCCAGTGAGGTGAATGCACACAAGATTTGGTCCTGACCTTGCAGATCTTGTGATAGATCAGTAGAGGCACAGAACAAACCCACGCCTAGGATGACTTACGACATTGGCAGGTGCTGTAAAGAAAATGAAGCAGGGCTGTAAGGTGCAAAGTCACTGGGAGAGGGGTGGGGGACACTGACAGGTGGATCAGGAATGTCTCTCTGAGGGGTGACATTTCAGATGACATCTGAGTGATGAGGTGCTGGCCCTGCAGGGACCCAGAGGAGGGCATTCCTGATGCAACAAACAGCAAGTACAAAGGCCAAGAGACAAGGAAGAGAGCTGGGCGTGTTCGTAAACTAGAAAGACGGCCTCGGGTTCTCCCCAGCAATAGATAGTTCTCATTCTCAGTAGCGCATAAATTCAGGCCAAAGGCTGCCTGCACTGGAGACCCCCTGACTCCCTCTGGCTTCCCCTACTTCTGTTCGTCTCACACCTGCCTTCTGGTGCCACCACTGTTGTATTCCCAGCATGCTCCATGGCTGAGCCCAAGAAGCCAAAGGCCTCTTTATGAACACACGTAATTACTCACCCTTGAGGTCACAGCATCTTTCCCCAGACAGAGATCTAGCTGTTACTGATGTGACATGGCCTGGGGCATGTGGCACCTCTTTTTAACTAGTTCCATAGATTGGGCCAGGCTAAATTGGGGTTAGCAAATACATCATTCATTCATTCATACATTCATCAATAGTGATCAGCACCACCAACAACAGGAATAACAATAATGTGTTGACAGGTAACGGGGGGTAGGGGAGGAAAGTCAGCTGGGAAGAAATTTTTTGAGAGCGTTTAACTGGGATCTGGAGCTCAGGCAAGATTTTTAGGAGGAACAGGTGCATAAATTGAAGCTCAAAAGATGGGTATAGGATTTAGCTAGTGAAAGGACTTGTGAGGAAGAAGAAAATTCAGATTCTGGAAACTGCCTGTGCAAAGGCCTTGGGTGGGAGAGATCCTAGGGTATTTGGAGAATTGCAACATGTTTATGTGGACTTAGGGTGTGTGTAAAGGAGGGTGTGCATGGAAGGATCTGGCAGGAGCCCCTCTAGGCTATAGGTGGCACACTGTGCAAGGCCTTAGACATGAGTTTTTATTTGTATTTTTTGCATTATAAAGTCCTTGACCAGAAAGTCAGGCCGATCTCAGAGGCAAGTTATTGCAGAGGAGGAACACAGACCCTAAAGATGATCAAAGTCTTTGACTTACTCCTGTGTTTTGCCTGTACAAGGAAAATGATCTCTGTGGTCATCCCTGTCACTTCTAAGCCCGGGTCCCCCCTACATCCCAGGATTCTGGCCCTGCCTGTGCGTCCCCCATTTTCCCCATATCTCACCCAGCTATCCTCATGCATATCTTCAGAAAAGTCTACCCCTTCTTCCACATGGAGTTTTAAGCCCAAGCCCTCAGGCTTGGGTGGACAGACTCCCCAGCTGCATGGAGAGAGTGAGCTGTGAGAAGAGTGCGCAGATGGGGAGAGGCAAGTTAGGGGACATTGCTATCATCCTGGAGCCGTCATGGCAGAACGGATGCAGACAGTGGCTACGTTTGGGAGATTCTCAGGAGGTCTTTTGGAAGGTTTGCGTGTGGGTTGGCCCCAGGGATGGATCTGTAGAGGGACACTACCCCTAAGCAGAAATACAGGAGGCAAGGTAGGGAAGAGGAAGACACAGGGGAATTCTGGAACCTACTGAGGCCAAGAGTCGGACTTGGAATCACACAGCTGCCTGAACTTGAGAAAGTCCTTTAACCTCTCTGACCTTCTTTCCTTTCCTTCATCTGTGAACTGAGGATATAAACAACACCTATTTTCTAGGGTGGCTAGAATTGAATCAGTGGCACCGGGTATAGTGATTGGCATGTGCCAGCTCCACACGGCGATTTTGTCAGATCCACTCCAGGGGCCATTTTCAACAAACACATGGTTGCTATGGATCTGGAATCTGGGAGGATCACCTGGCTGAAGGCAGAGACATGAGATTTTCTTTCCTAGGTCCTCTCTCTGCCTACCAGGATAAATGTTTGCAGGGTTAATGCTGAAGCATTTAAGAGGATAAACTCTTCACAAGCGGCTTCAGATACTTTGGAGGAACTTGTTTGCATTCAAACAATTGATATGTCGATTACAAACCAAGCCACTCCACTCATCAGAGGGACTGATACTAGTAGTTGGTAACACCACAGCGTTTAATTGGAGTCACAGTCTATGTTCTGGAGCCACACAAATGGAGTTCATTTCTTTCAAACGCTTTTCCCTTTTGCTTATTCAGACTGGTCCTCCTTCCTGTTAGTCTGTGTTCATGGAGTGTTCTGGCATCAAGTTGAGCTCGCTTGCATTTTGGTTCTAACAGCAGCCACTGGGTTCCAAGTGACAAGCTGTCCTGGGAAGGCTGTGGCTGGGTGCATAGAGGGGCATGTTCATTTGTCATCTACGAGGTGCTCTGAGATGGCGTGGGGTGGTGGCTGCTGTAAATTAAGATGATAAATGTGTGATCTCTTTTAACTAGGCTCTGGGCTCTTCATGTCTCCCATCCGAGGAGTCTAGTTGAACAAGAAGAATTAAGAAAGTGTGAACAGAAGAAATGAATCATCAAAAAGATTGAGCAGCTCCAAGCTAACAGTCATGTCAGCCATCTGTTCTGTGTACAATACCTCCCCAAAACTTAGTGGCTCAGGACAACCACTTATTTGGCTGGGTGGACCTTCTGCTGGTCTCCTCTGGGCTCATGATGTGGCTCCATCCATTTGGGACCTGAGTTGGGATTTGGGGGATATCTAAGGCAGGGGTTACCCTGATCTTCCTCCAGGCAAAACAGCTGCAGGCGAGTAGTCACATGTTCAAGCCTAGAGTTCCTGTTGGGGAAGGGAATGCACAAAGGCATGGATTCTGAGAAGGGTGTTCCATGCTGGGTCACCACTGTGACAATCTATCCTAACAATCTATGCAACATTTCAAGGATTTATAGCTATAGGTTTACTGAGTCGTACAATGGTGGTGGCGAAGATGCTGATAACAATCATAATGCTATTATTAATAATGTACACTGCTGTAGTGCTTAGTAAGTGTCTGGGGCTTAAATAATGCATTTTGTAATTTAGCAGTTCTACCGGGTCAGCACCCTCTCCCCATTTACAGATGAGAAAACTGAGGAAAGGTGAATTATGTTTCTCTAAGTCAGTGGTTCTCAACCTTCCCAATGCCGTGGCCCTTTAATACAGTTCCTGTGGGTTGCGACCCACAGGTTGAGAACCACTGTTCTAAGTGCATCTAGTGGGGGTGATTTTCAACCAGTGTGCTGTGGGCCAGTGGTGTGCCATGAGACGGTCTGACGTGTGCTGTGACAATTTTTAAAGATCATTTGTTAAATTGTTTTCAAGAGACAGTCAAAGCACAGTAAGTTCATTCTTTTTCTTACTCTTTTTTTTTTTTTTAAACAACATAATTTAAGTGTGCCATGGAAGTTTAACTTCAGGTTCAAGTGTGCTGCGAGATATAAAGGGTTGAGAAACACTGGTCTAGTGGCTGCAGCCCTCTTCCTGAAGTCGGAGAGGCAGGGCCTGAATTTTCCCATCTTAGCCGAGAGATCTTTGGATCTAAAGATCCAAAGCTAAATCACATTTGCAAAGGAGGCCCTTGGACTTGTTGAAATGTAAGCAGCTTTCACCAAACAGCAGTTTGATGCACTGAGCATAAGTGAATCAGAAACACGAGTCTGATGTTTGTCTTCATCTGCACAGGGCTTTGGCCATTCCAAGTTCCCTTGGCAAGCAGGATTTGGGCCCTGCCAAAACCTGGGGCTCTGGCACAATCACATGGTCCTTCGGGTCAGGCCAGGCCTCCAGCCCTCCTGCTGTTCAAATCAGCGTCTGGCCCCTTGCGGCTGCTCCTACAGCTTCTTCCTGCCCTCGAGCCCCAGGGGTGCAATGGCCCCGTCACATGTGGGAGCAAGATGGCACAGGGTATGGTCTCCTGGAATTCCATCAGGGCAGCGGTCCCCTTGGTGCCAGGAAGCCCAAGCCTCGGAAACTGTGGCCCATCCACAGGGTGTGCTGTCGGGAATAAGCTCCGAGTGAGGAGGAACTTGGCCGGACAGGACAGGGAGGCTCACCCAGGGCCAACAGGGAGGTGACCTCATCTGATTCCTTCAAGATTGTAAGATGTTAATCTGAGTAAAAGCAGGTTGCAGGCTGAGGAGTTGGGAACAGACCTGATTAATTCGGCTTTTCTTTTCCTTTTTTAAATTGCAAAACTTCTAAGAACCTTTAATATTCTGATGTGACGATCCAAAAAGGGGAGTAGGGGTGCAGCTGACTGTGGAGCGTTCTACTCAGCTTTGTGGGGCTGGTATTCTACAGAATGCCCTAAAAAAAAAAAAAAAAAAAAAGCAGTTTTAAGTGTGCTTTTAGGGCCCAGAACACAAACACCATGATGGCATGGACCTCGTTTGCCATATTCCTATCCCTAGAGTCTAGTACATGAGAGTGGTCAATAGTCTTGGGAAAATAAAGAAATGAACAGAAGGGCGGTGCCTGTGGCTCAAAGGAATAGGGCACCGGCCCCATAAGCCAGAGGTGGTGGGTTCAAACCCAGCCCCGGCCAAAAACTGCAAAAAAAAAAAAAAAAAGAAATGAGCAGATGAATGCAGGACATTCACAGAGGAATCCCTCTGTCCCTCCCTCCTCCTTCTCTCTTTCTCCTTCCCTCTCTTCTTCCTTTGCTTTCCCCTTCCTTCTTGCATTTATTATGGTGGGCACTGTGCCAGGTCGTAGGAGTACAATACGGCAAACAACACAGGTCGGCTGCATGCTGATTAATTAATTAAACAATTTTTCACTGCAGGAGACCCATTTTTGTCCCAGCGGCTGGAGAGGTTGAAGGGCTACAGGGAAGACCTGGTCCCTTCCAGTGGCTGGCTAGCTGCTTGTCTGCCATGGTCAGACCTCAGGCTCCTTCTTGCTCCCCCTTAATACCCCTTTTATACTTTGTTGTCCTGAAGTCTTCGCCGACCCTAGACCTGGCAAAGCAGCCCCCAGCTCCCTTGCTTTGCTGCTGTTGAGGCTAAACTTTGGGCCCATGAGCTCTGGGAGAGCACGGCCACATCTGTCCTACCTGCCAGGGAATCTCTAGGACCTGGCATTAATGAAAATTTGATGCATGATGAAGTCTTGGAACAATACTGATTGAAGGCAGAGGTCTACATCCAGGGGTGGGAAAGACACAACAGAGCAGTGGCTGAAGTTCTGGGGTATCCTGGAGCTCTTGAACATGGCTCCAGCTCCAAGCTCCAGATCACCCCCTGCGAAAGCTATAGAATGTTTCCTGTTGCTTCTCACACTGACTTCTGAATGTGGAGCTCAGCCAATGTGAGCTTTCTGCCATTATGATCAAATCTTCTTCCAGGGATCCAGAAAGATCTTTGTTCTCCATATGGAGGCTTGCAGGTGCTCCCGGGGCAAAACAGGGGTGTATTCTCTGGAAGGAGAAAGACAGCATGAGTTCAAGATAGCCGACTCCCTCCTCCCCCTTAGCTGAACGTGCTAGGTCTTGTTCTTCAACTCATGTTGGCCTTTAGCACCTGCATCAGCCATGACTGTGTTTGGATTCCTCAATGCTGGGGCTGAACCCCTCTTGCTGGACTCAGGGTAAGGACCTGAAGACTTGGGGATGCTGACATGGTATAACGTAGCATGGAGACCACAAGAGTGTGGTGATTATGAGCAGGGGGATTCTGAGCTCCCCCCAACATTGAACACTGGGGGGAGCTGGTCCTGGGGCAGGGTTAGCTCATGCCTTACACAGATCTGCAAGACAGGGGCTGCTGACTTATTTTACAGATGAGGAAACTGAGTCTCCAAGGACACAAATAATACAGCAGAGTCCACGTGGCTGAATGGGCTTTGAAATCAGGTGTGGCTAATCTGAAGCCCAGGATTTTGGACAGCCTCTCCTGTGTGATCAGAAGGATGCGTGTCCAGAGTGAGCCTCCTCAGGTCTGATGATGAAAGAGGCAGGCTGTGGGGGAAAGGGGACAGGACTAAAGTTACTCATTCCTTTGTTCTTCATTCAGGTAACACTCAGCATCTGGCAAAATGCTGGGGGATCCACTAGACAGAAACCAGCGTTTCTCAGGCTCAGAGGTGAGTCAGAAAGTTTTCAAGTACGCTAAGTCTTCACTTACCATCGTTGACAGGTTCTTGGAAACTGTGACCTTGAATGAGATGACTTAGTGTGCAACAAATTCAATTTCACCATGGGCTAACTGCTACAAACAAGAGTTAAGGTCCTGTGGTATTCAGTTTCACTTAAAGTTGCAGTTCCAAGGAAAAAAACATTAAGTGAGGAGTTACTGTATTCCACAAACAAACTGTAACTTGAGTATGTGAACAGTCCTCTGAAGGAGGAGCACAAGTGTTAAGGGATATTATGAGAGGGTTCTGGCATGGTTAGGAGGATAAAGCAGCTTCCCTGAGGAAGGTGGGCTTCAGCGGGCATCTCAGCAAGCTGAGCAGGAGTCAGCCAGGTGAGTGTGACTGAGGAAGGGGCAGGAGCAAGAAATATCCCAGAGGAGCTGAAAGTATGCAAAGTATGCAAAGGCCCTGAGGCCGCAGAAGAGATTCTGAGGCTCTCTGGAGAAACAAGAGAGCAAAGGGCCAGGTGATGTCTTAAAGTTGGAGCACATTGAACCACTGACATATTTTCAGCAAAGAATGGGATGCTATTTCATTTGAACTTGGAACACCCCTGCCCCTGCCCCAGATCCTATGTAAGAGTACATGCTTCCCCGTAACTGTCTAGAAAGAAGGGATTGTGGGCTTCAGCAAGTCAATTCCTTTCGGTAAGCCTCAGTTTCCCCACCTCCAGCGAATCTGAGTTCGATGATTGATCCTTTCCATCTGGTCTAAATGCCTTGTGGCTCTTCCTCATTCTTGGTTCTGCAGAGAAAGAAATCCTTTGTATTTCCCAATCTTCCCCCTCTTGACACTTTAACGTGACCAGCTGAAGAGTGAGTTGCCACGTGCACACGGATGCCTAACTGAACATACCTAGAAAGGAAACAGAAGCTTTTATCTTGGGAGGGCTGTGTGGTGGTATCTATCACACTTAAACATTTCCATCTATGATTCAGACATTCTGCTACTTGGCACCAATTGTCCAGAAATACCTGCCTGTGGACGCAGGCAGGGCGTAGGAAGATGTTCGTCTTAGTATTGTTTATAAGTAGTGAAAAAAAAATGGAGACAGTTTTAAAACTCACTGCCTGGCAACTGTTGAACATTCTGGCACACACACACACAGTTTTGACTACTAAGTAGTCATTAAAAGAAGTCAGTGGAGCCTCTCTGTAACAAAATAGAGAATCACTAAGGCAGCCGGATGAGTAAAAATGCAACACGTACTGTAGAAAGATACACAAAGTCTGAAAATCAGCATGGGAATGTGCCCCACACCTGTCCTTTCTCACGAGCATCGATGTAATCTAGACCCACACAAAGAACAGAGGTTTGCAAGACAACGACTTCACGGATAAACAGTGCTTGCCTCTGGACAGGAACCAGGATTGGAGGTGGCAGTTGCCAAGCGGGACACTTGTCTTTTCAGTAATATTCGAATGTATCTAAAAGGTATGGATTTCTCACATAAACTGAAGTTAATTAAATTCCTTGAAGATACTTAGGAAGATAGTGACCAGATTCACTACTGTGGAGGGTTCATGGTGGGGGCTAAGGGGTGACTTCCCATTTCTATTGCTGATCATCTTTACATTTTTCATCGTGAGAATATATTTATATATTTATGGTGTAATAAAAAAGGGAAAAAGGGAAGTTGTCTTTCCAATTTAGTTCTTCTCCAAATGAGCTCAGCAGCTAAGAACACTCGGGGGGAACTGAGGCCCGGGAGCCCATGTGACTGCAGCAGGGGTGCGTTGAGTCAGGGGCCGAGGGAAGAGAAGGCCATACCCAGCGCCCGCCTGCATCACGTGATGCTGGAGCGTAGCAAACTGGCTTGTTTTGCAATCCAGGCAGGTCCTTAAACCACAAGCCTGCTGGCTGGCCCCATGCGGCTGGGGGAGATGTTGCCAACCCTCTTCCCTTGAATGAGTCATGCCTCTTCCCGCAATAGCTGAGGGAGGATGTGGAGAAGTGGGTCTCCGGGCAGAGGCACAGCTACTGTCCACAGGCCCTGCCAGGCTGGGTGCCCTGCAGGCTGATGGGCTCCAGGGAATGTCCCCAGATGAGAGCTGCTGCTTTAGCATGTAGAATAACACCACCATGGACATCCGCTTTAGACCACTGCCATGTGGGGTTTGATGGGCTCCCATCAAACACTGATGTATATTAAGTTCAGGGCATTGTGCTCATGCATCGTATTACCTGTGAGGCTGGGCTTACTGGGCCCGTCTTACAGATGATGAAACTGAGCTTTAAAGGAAGTTAAGTGACTCGTCCAAGTTCCAAGGCCCAAGCTAGTAAGTGGTGGGAGTAGGATTTGAAACCAGGTCTAGCTCAATCGAAGTCTAGATGATTTTCATTGCAATCGGGTTGATTCCTCTGGGCAGAAAGTTTGTGCTCACAGGAATGTGTCCCCTTGGAGGCTGTTGCTCATGGGACAGGCTCTCAGGTTTGCTGGTGGGAGAGGAAGGGGAGGCAGAAGAAGTGGGAGGTCCTCAGAGAGGGCAGAACTACTTTGACAATAGAAGCTCTTCCTCTGCCAGGTGTCACATGGAGCATGTCACTTTCACAACTGGTGACACGCTTATTCCAGTTTTTCAGATGGGAAAACCAAGGCTCAGAGGGTGAAATGACGATCTAGTCATGAAGCTTGCAAGAAGAGGCAGGGAGCAAACCCAGGTCTATTTGATCCCCAAATCTACCCTCTGTAGCTATCCAGTTTTTTCTGCAAAACTTAGCTCTCAGCCCTCTTTCCCTCTTCAGCTTGGCCCTTGTCCATTATGCAAATTCTCTTCATGCCTCAATACCCTGTGGGATGTCACCTCCTCCATGAAGTCCTCCTCAATGACGAATTCTCCTCTATGTTTCTGCGGCTCCCTGACACATGTCACTTGGCTTTGTGGCTCTTCCTATTTGTCTATTCAGGGGACTGTGAGCTCCTATACAATAGATGTAGTGTCATATTTGTTAATTAGTTTTAAACCCTTTGATCATGTCCTTCCATTCAGCTTCTAATGCAGTGGTTATATCACAAATCCATAGATCTGAGTTTGAATTCTGCCTAGGCAGGCTGATGTTGGGGTAATTAATTCACTTCTTCCATCTCCATCTGTAAAATAGAAATTCTAATGTCTACTTCATAGTGTCCTTGTAAAGCTTAGTACAGGTCCTGAGGCGCAGAGTGCATTAATACCATAAACCCTCTGGTCTAGCACAGTCATGGGTCAGCAGGTGACTGGCTGGGGAAAGTGTGGCTACCCTCGCCAAGATGGCTGTCCCTACTCTAGGGTAAGAGTAGGGCCCACAACTTGTAGCTCCATCTCCTGAATACATCATTCTTTATTCTTCAGAGGCAGCCACGAGTAGTGACTCCCAAATGTACAGATGCAGAAAAAGATAGGATAGGCTGAACAAATTTCTAAACGAAAATTCCTGTATGAAGTCACACAAAGACTAAATACACGCTTAAAAAAATTTAATTCTTAATTCTGACTATGAAGATTGAATTACATCAACTATCTAAAAAAAAAAAAAGAAAGAAGAAAGAACTTATTAATGCCCTCTCTCTTATTGAGAGTGACTGAACATTGTCATGTACAACTTGTGACCATCCAGATTCTTACAAACTTTAGGGATAACATGATAACACAGTGTCACGTCCTGACACGTATTTCAAGAAAACAATTTTCAAGAAAGGCCTAACTATAAGCAGAAGATGTTTTCTACATCAGTACTTAGAACAGTAAAACTTGGGGTAATCCTTAAAGGTGCATTTATAGAGATGCGGTCAATCAAATCATGGTGTATCAATGTAACTGTACAGTGTCATTGACAATGGTCTCACAGAAACATACACCAGATTTATTATAAATTGCCTGGAAAGCAGAACAAGAGCTGGACCCATTATTAACATACCCATTTATGGATATGGGTATATTAAATTTGCACATAAATACGGGCAAGGACAGGAAGGTAAAGGCAGAATGGGAGGGTTGTGGTGGGTGGGAAGCTGTTGCTCTTTGGACTGAGTCACTATTTCTGGGTCTCCCTCTAAGGGACCTGGAGAGGTACAGAGACTTTAGAGTCTTTCTCACTATGTATCTCCTATAGCCAGATCTTGACAACAAATCCCCAAATATAGCTTCTGTGCTGGCCTCAAGCTACAAATATGTGTAAATGCCGCTTGTCTGGCTCCAGAAAGCAGAATGGCCTTCGCCAGGGATTTTCGGGAGGCCAGAGTACTCCAGTCTTGACCAGAGGTTCTCAGGAGTGTTCTCCAGTGCTATTCAGCAGTGGCTGATCTTGCTTGGTGGTTCCTAATGACACTTTTCATAGAGGCAAAGAGCTCTACATGGGAGGGATGTGGCATCAAGCCTAATGGGGCTGATGGGAGCCCCGTTCATTAAATTTGGAAATGTGGACTCATGTACTTTGGCTCACAGATCAGTTCCAGCTTCAGACAAAGCAAAGTCATGGATGGAACCATTTCTGTATGAAAGGAACTCCAGAGGGTGTGGCTTCCCAGCCACTCTCCCCAGGATCCTCCTCCATCTGTCCATACCTGTCCTCAGATGCAGCCTCCTGGGCTCAGCTGCTCTGGGCTCCAGCACAGATGGCTCCACCTTTGCCCAGCCACCGAGAACAGGTGTATGCCATCAGTCAACACCCAGCCCTGCCACACCTGGTCTCTCGCAGCCTGCGTGACTGGAGTAGCCATCAGAGAGCACTTTGGCTCGGGAAAGAGTTCACCCTCACTGCCATTCATTCATTCATCTGTTCCTCATTTGTGAAGAATCACCTACTTTGTGCCAGACATTGCTCTAAGCCACAGGGAATGACAGGACCATTCCCTTGGCCTGTCAAGTGAATAATAAAAAGCCAAGAAAATAATGTGTTTCTACAAGTTCTGTAAAAGAAACCAAGAGGTGCTCTGCTCTGATGCAGAACAATGGGTAGGGGTGAATGGACAGAGCTTCCTTCCCCTGGGGTGGCCACTGGAGACCTTTCTGAGAAAGCGCCAGTCAGCAGAGGCGGGAAAGAGGAGAAAAAGTCCATGATGCAAGAAGCCTGGGGAAGAGCCTTCCAGGCAATGGGAAGGGCAGAGCAGAGCCTCAGCGGGCATGGGCAGTGTGCTCCCGAGGGCCAGAAACACTTGTCTGTTGCCTCTAACCGATCTGTCTCTCTCGTTTTTGTTTCTGCTTTCTCTCTCTGCCTCTCTTTCCCTCCCCAGTCGATCATTTGGCCTCCATCTGTATCTTGGTGTCTGATTTACTAGTTTGAAGCTGGCCCTGTCTTTTTTTCTTCCCCTTTCTGGCTCTTTCAAGTCTCCCTAACTCTATTGCTTTTCTCAGCCTTTGTCTCTTTCCAGCCCCGCTCCTGTTTTCTTAGCACCTCTGTCTCTCCCTCCCACTTCCCCTTCTGTCCCCACCTAACTCTGGCTCCCACGTTCTCTCCCTCTTTCTGCTCCTCTGCCTTCTGTGAAGTCTCTTCCTTTCTTGAGCTGAGGCCGCTGGGACGTGTGTCTGATGATATTGCTACTGACAGCTAAAGCCTTTAAATCATTCCCACAGCGCGTCTTGGGAAGGTGGTAAGCCAGCGGTGTTTTGTCTGTACCCAAGAAAGACAGGGGTTTTTAAACAAATATATACATTCTCAGAAGCCCGAGTGATTGTATTTCTCCATTGATCCATTATGACGCTGAGTAAGTGAACAGTGCGCTTGATGCCTGCGGGGGAACCACAGACTGCTCAGGCCGGCTGGGCCAAGAAGGAGGAGGGATGCAAAGTGGCCCAGGCCAGAGCCTGTGCTCCAAGGCCCTGAACGAAGGGGCTTCATCGCAGAGGGAGAGGGGTTACTTCCTGCTGGGGGAAGCTTCATGCTGCTCAAGTGTCATCCTTTGTTAAGCCTTCCTGCCCAGCGCCCGGGTCCCTAAGGAGCAGTGACAGCTCATCTCTCTGTGAAGCTCTAACTCAGCACCTGGGACTCTTTAGGGCCTACTGGGGCCTCTTCCTCACTGGGCCTTGCAGTTCCTGGGAACGTGCTTGGTTACACCTCAGTGGCCATCCACACCTCTATCCTGCCCGGCTGAGCCAGCTTCCAGTTTGGGGCTCATTATTGAGGGCGGGTCCTGTAATTTACACTCAGTATATTGGTAGCTTTGGAAAATTGCCTCAGTTTCCTCACCTTTAAAATAAAGGTATCAATGAAGCAGTGCAGGTAAAATGCTTGGAAAATTGTAGAAAACATTTAGTGACACGAGCTCTTGTCACCATCATCACCACCACCAGCAGCAGCAGCAGCATCTCCAATTCTTCAGGCCTGGGTGCCGTGTAGTCAATTGGCCACCAAAATCCTAGCTCTCTTAGTTATTGGTGGACGGGACACTATAATTTTAGGCACAAAAGGCTACTTATAATCTGTCTGGACTTTTTCTTCTCCCAAATATATTCTTTCACACCCTGGGTCCCTGTGCAGAGATATTTGAAGAACTGGCTTACGCATAATAGATATTCAAGAAGTCTAGTTCCTTTTCCTTTCTTTCTGCTTATTTGCTTTTCCTGGAAATACCTTCTCTGTTGTGTAGCTCCTTCCCTAGTCCAGATTGGCCTGTGGTTTCTTGCCAGGGTGTCTTGCCTGACTCCCAGCCCCTGAAGGCCCTTGGGCAGGCTGGACAGGCCCTTTTCACATTGCTAGAGCTGTAGAGCCCACGCTTTGCCTGAGCATTTGCCACAGTGTTTTAGAAAGCTCAATTTATTTGATTCTAGAACTTTTCACTACTTCTCTCTGAGCTTTAGCTTCCTTTATTGTAAAAATGGAAGCATCAGATACCTATAGCTTAAATGCAAACATTACATGGACTAATGCATGATGGGGCAGGTGGGTGGATGAGTGGAAGAACTCTTCAAAGCAAAGACAGTGTTCTATCTGTCTTCAAAGCCCCAGAGCTTCACTGTCCCATATGGTAGCCACCAGGCCTTAAAACATGGCTTGTCTGGATTGACCTGGAATACAAGCATAAAATACACAGTGGATTTCACAGACTGCTTACGAAAATGCAAAATAAGTCATTAATAATTTTTTTTAATTGAGGGTACAAAGAACTGGGTTACAGTGTTTTCCCTTGTTAGGCAAAGTCCCTCTTATAATTGTGTCCTGCCCCCAAGAGGTGTGCCATCTACTCTAACACTGTGCCCATTAATTGGGATGCCCTCACCCCCTCTCTCCTCCCCTCTCCCCACTTCGTCATCCCCCCCCTTTGAATTGATTTGAGTTTTTCTCCTACGTGGGCATGTGATCAGATTGTCTACTGGCCTCATATTAGAATTGAGTACAATGGATTCTTGCTTCTCCATTTTGGGAATATTTTACTAAGAAGAATGTGCTTCAGCTCCATCCAGGTTAATACAAAAGCTGTAAAGTCTCCATCTTTTTTAATGGCTGAATAGTATTCCATGGTATACATATACCACAGCTTATTAATCCATTCCTGAGTTGGTGGGCATTTAGGTTATTTCCATCTTTTGGCTATTGTACAGATATTGATTACATGTGGAAATGATAAGACTTTGGATATATTGGGGCTCAGTAAAACTAATGAAAAATCATTTATTACATGGTATTTATATTTTACATACACATAAACATATACAACATATATCAAAACACTTATTCTATAATAACAAAAGTAATGATTAAATCACAAAATTATTGAAATGGATTTTATCAGTTTCTTTTTGATTTCATTAATGTGTCCACTAGAAAATTTAAAATTGTGTGAGTGGCTCACCTTGTAGTTCTACTGGATAGAGCTCAGGGAAGAATCTGCTCAGCACATGTGCACAACGCATGTGACTGGATAAAAGAACAGATGAAGGACAAATGAAAACAAATTGGCAAGTGGTAAACAGATAAGTAAATAAATTAATAAATGGGTAAATGGACAGATGGAAATAGATGAACAGAGTGATAAATGAAAAAGCAAATAGAAGGACAGGTGGATGGGCAGGTGGGCAGATGAGTGGAAGAAAGAATGAATACAATGATGGAATGAAAGGAGGGCAGAAAACGCAGTAAGTCAGTGAATGAATACATTACTGACAAGTTAAATAAGTACATACCTAAGTATAAAAATAAATACATAAAGAACGGATTTCCTGAAACCAGGACTTGACTTTGACAAGGCTTGTTCCTGGACCTAAGAAGTCTAACTAAGCCTTTGACCAAGAAAAAATGGTTTATCCTTGCTCTTGGGGAATTTATTATTTTAATTGTTAGCCTTCATCAGAGGTTATTGGAATTCCCCCCCCAAGACAGTTTATCACTTGTAATTATTTGTCACATCGTTGCAATTCTATCCAGATCCTTAACTTTCTAATCATGCATCTTTTATGGGGTCTCCTTTAAAGAAGCACTATAATTACGTGCCAAGGGTCCCAGTAAATTTTATCAGGCCATAAAATATTATACTTTAATTATTTGAAAGGGGGAGGAAGGCAAATGTTCTCTCTGCAAGAGTGATGATCAATACTGGAGGGCTGATAGTGGCACCAGTAGGTTCAGACGTCCTCCTGCTCCTGGATTCCTGCCGGAATCTCATGCTTCCTGCTCCAGGCAGTCCCCACACAGAGGCGGAGGGGGGGCTGCTGTACTCGGGCACCTGTCTTGATTCTCCAATGGACACTGGGCTGCAATAATCTCATAAACCTACTTCCCTGAAGTGGTTTCATTATGCACAGCAAGTCTGAGAGGTTGTTGGGAGGACACTGTTACTGAACCCTTTTTGCAGATGAGGAAACTTAGACCCAAAGAGCAATTAGTCGTGAGACTCTATCTTAGCTCTCCTGACTGTATGATGGTTTTCTTTTTCCTTTTTTCTGCACATAGCCACAACTGCTAATAGGAACTGAATTCAGAGAACTTATATGACCTCAATGGGGTAGGGATGTTTCATTCTAAAGGTTTTGCGGGTAGAGATGCTATGGCATCCGTGCTTTGCACCCAACAGCTAATTCATTTGTTTATTCATTTGCTGGTGCTGGGGTGAAGCAGTAAACGAGGCAGACAGACCCATGCTCCTCCGGGGCTCTGTGGGGAGACGTGCATTGGCCAAACCATCACATAGACCATGGATACTGCACCTATGGTGACTGATCAGAATGAGGGGTCCATGGGCTGGGCTATGAAACTGGGGGCTATTCATGAACCAGCAAGGTCATAGAAGGCTTTCCTGACAAAATAGGTGATCTGAGATCTGAAGGACAAGTAGGAGTTAACCAGGGAAATCGAGGAAGAAAGAGTATTCTAGATAGAGGGAATGGCATATGCAAAAGGCCTGCCAGGAAGAGGGGAAAGCCAGAAAGAAAATGATTGGTGCAGAGTCATCAGTGAGAGACAGAGTCAGTGGGCCATGCTGAGGCCTTTGGATTCAATCTTAAGAGCACTGAAGGGTTTGGGTGAGGAAAAGGATTTGCTTCAAGGCAGTGCAGGTAAGGCGAAGTGCAGTGCAGAAGGGAGAACTAACTGTGCTTAGGGATGGATGTCAGGAGACTCACTTGTCTGAGCACAGAGGTGAACTCAAGAGGAGGAAGGCAAGGGAGGATGACTAATCCCCACTCATCCTTCTGGTCTTGGCTTCGATGTCATTTCCTTGGGGAGCCCTTTTTTGACCCCCAGTTGAGCCAGCTCTTCTCCCCCCAAGTGGCTCCCCACCCTGCACTTCCCTTTTCACAGCATGCATGATTACCACCATGTCTTTCTTAGTGGCTTCTTCCCCTCCGTGGCGGTGGGCCCCTTCCATGAGGGCAGGGGCTGAATGCGTCTTGACCACTGGTGGTTGTCCCATTCCAAGCCTGTGGCCTGGCACATGCCTGGCAGGTGAGGCCTAGAGCTGGATGAACAAATTAATTGTGGGGCACTCATGAGTACGGGACACGTTTTCTCCAGATTCTTCCCTTCATTGCCCCTCCCCTCCCTTCCTTCTCTCTCTCCTTATTCACTTCCCTTTTTTGCTCTAAAATTGAACTCTTCTAAACTCAGGGGGCTCTCATCTAAAAGAAGTAAGGACCATGTGAGAAGCCCTTTCCACTCCAGATCCAAAATATCAGCTTACCCAGAAAGGGTTGTGAGGTGTACATTCATGATACAGTTGAACTACCTTGATTTGAGAGGTAACATGACTTACTTGGTCATGATTGCATAGAAAGAAGATGACAGGGCAATTTATGAAAATCCTTCATGTCACCATCTCAGAATGACTCATCTTGTTCCTAGGTTTGGTGCGAATCATTGCAGGGTGAACACTTTTTGGTAAACCCTGTGGTCACTGGGCTGGTGAAATCCCTAGCAAGCTTTTTCTGCATAAAGAAAGTTGTATTTATATCAATATTAATAATATTTATGCTAATGGGGGCTAAATAGCATTTAGGCCAGGAACTCCTTCTAGAGGTTTGCCAGTTTCAAAGCTGAATGTTCTGGCAGCATTTTCTTATTGTGCAAATGATCTGATTATCTATTATAACATAAAAATATCCCGAACAGGTAAATGAAAACAATGACCATTTACCTTGCTCCCAAATGGGTATTTTGAGAAGGGTTTGGAAGGGACGTGTGATAGTCCACACAGGTTCAGCTAGGATAGCACAGCTGAGGCTGAGGCTTCATTCTCAGGGTGACTTGCCCACATGGCTGGCAAATAGGTTTTGGCTCTTGGATTCTCTGCATAGGAGCCACTCCACAGCGTGTCTTGGGCTTCCTCACAACATGGCGGCTGAGTTCCAACAGCCAGCATGCTAAAAGCAGGAGATGGATCTGCCCATTTCTTGAGGCTCATCCTGGAGACTTACACAGAGGTACTTTTGCTATTGCTGTTGGTCAAGGTGTCATAAACATACCTAGATTTAAGGGAGAGGATGGACACCCCTTCTCCAATAGGAATTGGGTCAAAGAATGTTTTGAACACCCCATGGCAAATATTCATAGTCACCTCAGGGATCCCTTGGACTCATCGCTTTGATCCAGCATAGTCTACCACTGCTTAGGTCACCTGATAATTTCTTATCCAAACTAGGAGACACTAGAAGAATTAAATAAAATATCATAAATAACAATACCAGACAATGAGTGCAAAACAGAATAAGTACCAGGCAAACCAAGTATGTCCCTGGGACAAGAAGTAATGTCTGTTTCAAGCCATCTTGTGGCAGTTATATTAGACCCCTGTGCTCTATTTAAGTATAGAATCCACTTTAGATAATTTTGATAAATGTTTAAAAATAAAGAGAAATGTTCTTTTTCCTGGATATGAAATCATTGCTTATCTGGAAAACTCATTTCAACAGAACTACTGCTTGCCTGAGTCTTCCAGGTACCTTCCTATACTCTCCTGTGAGCTCTGCCACCTACAGACACAAGTCAACCCTAAGTGCTACTGGCTGTGGCTTCCTTGACTCCCAAGCTGCTGAGTGTTCCCTCTGTACTTGTCTCTGGGCTAGATTCTGAGAAAGCAGATGTGGGTAAAACATGGTCCTAATGTGGGCAAAACATGGTACATGTGACTTCTAGGGAACGACAGTCCAGTCAATAGGTCATTGCAAAGTAGGGTGATAAGGGCCATCTTACAAGAAAAAGCCAAACGGTGTGGCAGCACTAGAAATCAGGTAAATGGAAAAATCCCAGAAGATTTCATAAAGGACATCATATTGATTTATTTCTTGATTACTTAGTGTGTCTTGGGCACCTTGCTAAGCATTTTATGTGTATCATTTCGTTCACTATTTAGAAAGCCCCCTTCAGGATGAACGTTATTATTTTCTCCATTTTAAAGGTGAAGAAACTGAGGCTCAGAGAGGTGAAGTAACTTGATTAAGTTTATATAAGTAGCAGAAGTGGAACAGGTGCTGGGGGCAGAGTGAAGAAGGATACAAGGGAGTTTCTAAAGACCCAAAGGTAGGAAAAGGCATTTTAGGCAGAGAGATGGGTAGGAATGAAGATGGGTGGCTGGCAAAGGGCTTGTCCAGCCTGGGATCCAGCTGGCCACTTGTTTCATCTAGAGCATAGCAGTGGTGGAGGAGGGCACAGTGGGGTTCTAACTAGAAAGGAATCTTGCAAGGTAGGGGGAGTTTGGATATTCTCCAGTGGACACAGGCTCCTTGTGAGTGCCAACACAAGGAAGTGAGTGGAATATTGGACTCAGCCAGCAGGTGCCATCGAAAGATCTAGCCTCCTGCTATTCTAGGAATGATCCATGGACCAGCAGCATCCCCCAAGAGTTTGTTAGAAATGTGGGATCTGGCCTCACCTCAGACCTACAGGATTAGAACTTGCATTTTAACAAGATGTCCAGGAGCTCTGTCTGCACATGGCAGCTTGGGAAGTATTATTTCAGAATATTGCAGTGCATTGAGTTTATAGCTCCGTGTTTGCTCACAGTCAAGACTTTATAGACACAGGTCTGAGGAAGGTTTGGGATGTCAGAGGCCAGTAACATCAAGAACTGCATCCATCTCTTAGATTTCCTTCTCCTGGTCATTCTGGTGACCTGGACCCTCTGTAATGGGACCAGTCCTAAAGCCACCCACTCCACAAACCCTGAGGAACAAAACAATGTGATTTTGTGGGCAACTAGAGGCACCATGTGTCACTGGGTCTTCATGTCACAGACTCCTGTGTGACGGACTGGTTGCTAGTCCCTGGAGGCAGGTGCAAGGATGAACAGACCCTATTCTGTCCAAGTCATAGGACAGCAGCAAGATTGAAAGGGAGGGCGACATTCATGTTTTACCGGGGCGAAGCTTTCTCTGGCTGAAGTTGGGGGTCTGTGGTCTGAAATTGATCTCTTTGGCAATCATACTCCCTGCTGACTTGGGTGGGAAAGGGGGCCAACTATGGGGAGGTCTGAATCCAGCAGCTCAGACTATAGAGATATTGGCTCTTGCATCTTCCTCCGGGCCCTCAGGGAGCCTTAAGTAGTTCCTTAATTCAGAAGTAGTGATGCTGGCTAGAAATGTAGCTGCCCAGACATTTCCATCTTTCCCTCTTTGCTCTGTAGGTCTTTCCCCAGGTGACAGTCTTCATTGGCCTCTGGGACGAGGAGGGCAGAAATGGTCCCCGGCCTGCAGAAGCACTGAGGGTGGTGGGGAGAGAGACAGTGCATAGTATTATAAAGGCTCTGAGAGTGGGGAGCTGATCGTGCAGGGGCACAAGAGGGACAGGACTCTGGTTTCATATGGAAGATGGTTCTGCCATTTTTCACTTTCTTGTCTTTGACCAAATGTCAAAGCCTCTTTGGCCCTCAAAATCTTAGTGTATCATGGCTGGGGAAGCACTAAATGGGGTATGAGATTGCACCCAACCAAGAATGGAGTACTTGGTAGGTATTCTCAGAATGCTTGCCCTAACTCCAGACTCCAGGCTGGGGCAACCATCCTGGCTCACCCGGGGAGATAAACTGAAGGGCCTGGTTTCGTTTCATGAACCGCACGTGCCCAGGCTCCTCCCGATCTGGTAGGGAAGTGACTTACTTCACGTGCCTTAGAAGATGCATGTGAGGATGACGTGCCCAGGCAACCAACGGGATCTTGCAAAACTTATGATTCCCTCATTGCTGCAGAGCAATGGAAGGGGGGGACCCCACCATTCTTATATGGCCTGGAAGACTATGTTTACTTGGGCCATTTTTTATGAAGACGGACTGAATATTCAGGGACTTGTCCTAACTACCATTTCTTCCTTCTTTTCCTTCACTGTCTCTTTCTCCTCTCCCCTTTTCTCTCCCTTCTTTTTCTTTTAATAACACACCTTCTATGTAGTTCTTTGACCCTTCTCTAGACTCCAGTGGGTTGTTGGTTTATTCTGAGGCTGGGCAGCTGGGGAGCAGGAGGCAACGGTCCCAAGAGAGCAATGAGGCCCAAGGCTACTTTGCAGACTCACAGAAGCTTCCGAGATCTGGAACAAACAGGCTGTACCATTAGCACGAGGTTTAGACCCATCCGAGGGGGTGAGTAGGTCAGGACCCCACTCCACCCATTGGCCAGACTCTATCTATTCTTGCAAACTCAGCTCAGCAGCATTTTTTTTCTTTAAAAATATGCTTTTCTTGACATCCCATGGCCTTTGGTTCTAGTAGTAGGTGATGACTAACCCCTTCCTGTGAGCAGCAAGGACTCTGCTGTCCTTTGAAGGGAGTGTGAGTAATGGGTTCACTTCTGCATCTTGGCTCAGCCTCTTCTGGTCACACCCAAGGGACCCACGCCATGCACTGTTACAGTGACCACATATGGGCACACTCTCCTGCACACTCAGTAGCATGTGCATATTTATCTTCTCCCATGCACACATTTACGTTTCACACACCCACAGGTGTAGGCACCCATACCACGTGGCTCAAACGCCCCCCACAAGCAGGTCCCACCCTTAGGCTCCATGAGGGAGCTTTACTGCTTGAGCCCCCAGGGATCTGCAGACCTGACATTGGCAGTGACTGAGCAGGCCTTTTGGTGACACATTCATATAAAACCTCATAAATTGTCTCTGTGCAACGTCGCATGCATATTTTTATTTTCCTCAATAAATATACACCTTCTTATTTCCTAACAGCTCCAGCATTGGCTGAATGTGAGGCTAAGGGGTCCACTTACTGTGCGTTTGGCCAGGACGCACTGTGGGTAGGAATGGGGGCCCCACTGTCCGTGGGTTGAGACCCGAGACACATCTCTGGGCACCTGGGATACAGAGCTCGATTTGGATGGGGTGCCAGAGGTAGCCTCATCCAGATCCAAATGACTCCTCTCCCTGCAGGCCATTCATCTTCTTGTTTGTTCACTTAGTCCATCCCAACTCTTGTACAGAGGTTTTAGGCATTAGCTACTATTGAGCCTGTTTTTCAGACTCACAAACTGAGGCTCAGAAAAATTAAGTGATGTTCGGGACAGGGCCTGGGAATCTTCATTAGAATGACATGCCAGGTCAGTCTGATGCAGGTAGTTTATGGTCATAACTTGAAAGTAGAGGTATTTGATGATTATACTTGGAGCTCAGGGCATAACCCACATTTCCCCCCACTCTCTCTCTCTCTCTCTTTTTTTTTTTTTAATAAAAATACCTTGGAAATAATAACTCTGAAGAAGTGAGGATTAAATCTAAGGATAAACATGTTTACCTTGGTGGCACTTACAGCTCTAATAACTTTGGGGTTGACACCCCCCACCCCCAGAGGAGAGGCCAGAGAGGCTGGCTGCGGTTGGTGGAGGCCTATCCCATCTCCTGGCTTTGCTCTAACTTTGATGTACTGTCACCTGCACTCCTTAAAAAATAGTGACATTACATTACACAGTGGTACATCTTTACCCCCTGCAGAGCTCTTCCAAAATACCATCTAAGCCCCACCACAGTCCTGTGGAGTGGGCTGTTCTCCTTTCTGTTTTACAGACTGGGAAGCAGAAGCGTCAAGGTGAAGTGTCACTACCAGTAACGGGCAGAGTCCGGATGATGACCCCAGCTCTCCATCCCTCCAGCCTCAAGCAGAGCTTGTTCCCGCTGCACGATATTGCCAGACATGAACGGAAGACCGCTGGCCTGAAGGTAGAGGGTTGAGCTCCCTGGGAGCTTCCAGGGGGCCGGTGTGAGGTATGGTAGGAATTGCAGGAAGTAATTCCTTGCTTTGAAATTTCATGGACTGGAGAGAAGGCAAGGAAATGTGTGCTGAGGGCTGGGGGCAGGAAAGGGAGGGTTACTTGTTCAGTGCTGCCCTATTTTGTGCTAGCAAATGATGCCAATTGGGTGCCTTGTAAGGAGTGGAAGGACAAACGGTTAAAACAAAGGAGGCTTTTTAACATGAAAGGCTTGGATAAGGTGGAGGTGAGGGAGGTACGGAGAGCTCTCATCTAGGCTTTGATTTGGTGTTCTAGGAGGTCCATTATGCAGGAGCCATCAGTATCAAAGAAAGGATGGATGTGACCATAGGAGAGCTCCACCCACTCTGGGTGCCTCCCAAATCACATTACTAGTGAGTGGGGGTGGGGCAAGGTCTCTCCTCTGGGGAATGGCCTGCACAGCAAGGTGTCCAAGCAGATGCACGTGGCTAATCAGATTCTGTGTTCATCTGAGATGCTCTCAGATTGCAGAGAAAGATACTGATATTATCCTGAATCTTCTGACCCTCCTCGGCCCAGTCGTGAACTCTGGGCACTTCAGCTTATTCTCTAAGTGTGGCGTTGCAGCTCTGCAGCTCTCGCTGCACTGTGGTCACGGCACAATGAGATAGAGCCCTGGAGTTTTTTGGAGCCTCCCCTGCCACCTGTAGGTCTGTATTTCATCAACCAAGTAGCTCTGGTGGCAGGGATGGAGGTTTTGCACAGGCGCAACTCAGGGACTTTCACTCCTCAAGGTGGATCTGGCTACAGCAACTGCTCAGTGCTCGGCCCACAGCAGGAGTGACCAGCTCTGACAGCTGGCCCCAGGGGACCAGTCTAGTGGCAGAGGCAATTACACCGAATTATTCTCATATAAGGGGCAAGGCTTTGCTCTCCGGGGAATGAACAATTGCTCTGGATACAGACTTGCCTTCCATGCCAGTACCATCCCGGCTTCTCAGAATGCCTTGCCCACCGTCAGCATCCTTGCCATATCACTTCTGACCAAGGGACTCATTAGACAGCCAATGCAGATCAGCTGTGGGCTCCTGTTCAATTCATTGGCCTTTCAGTGTTTTTCTTTATACAGAAAGTGGCATGGTGGGATTCTGGAATAAGCCTTCTGAAGAGTGTATGGCTCAAGCTGGCTGGTGGCAGCATTCTGTGGGGCTGGTGGAATGTCCTTCCTGAAGCAGGACATGAATAAATCAACAAGGGTTCTCACCATCACCAGGATTCGTAGGTCTGAGATTGAACTCCTCTTACTATTACCCCAGTGATCTGAGAGGAGCATTTTTGCATCATCCCTTCCTCCTCCTCTTGATCTAGAAGATTGAGACTCCAAGGGAAAAGTGCCCTCACCAAGGCGCACAGTAATGGGTCAATTAGGTGGAAATGCGGACACCTCCTGGCCTCTTTGGACTCTTTCACACCCCAGCGAACCAACAGAGAAGGCAATGACTGTGCTGGCTGGGGTATTGATCCTGAATACCAAGGAGAAACTGGGTTACCACACAAGGCAGTAAAGTGCAGTATGTTTGGAATGTAGGACATCCCTTGGGGCACTTCTTAGTACTTCCAAGTCCTGTGATGAGGGTTACAAAGCTACCAAAACCCAACGCAGGTGGGGCAGCCAATGGCCCAGATCATTCAAGCTCTGGGTCACCCCATCAGGTAAGAAACCAAGATGAGCCAGGCTACCTGCTCGTGACGGGAAGGCTGGTAGAAGTAGCTTGTAACTACCAGCTATGGCCACATGACCTTCTGGAGAAATAAGGACTATTATAATTATGGGCATTTTCCCCTTGTTTTGACAGAATTATGTTGGTATTAATCAAGCATTTTGTTTTTCCCCGATATCATGTTCCTTCCATCGAATGCAAGATGCATTGAGAGTAGCCAAGTTACAGAACATGAGAGGGGTGGTGTGACTTAGCGAGATGAACGATCATCAACCAGCAATGGAAGAAGTGACACATGGGACTCTATCCTCTTTGGGGAAGATAGTAAGCATGTTTTCAATTGCATGAGGAATAGTTGCATCAAGATAAGCAGGAAATGGACTTGACTTTGCTACTGCCTTTTGGGGGGGGTTGTATTATTAAAAGACTGTGTTTGGGTGCCATTTGGAGCAAAGGGAGGACTGTGGTGGTTTTGAGCTGTGACAGTTTGGTTAGGCTGGAACTATGTTTCCCCAAACTCCCTTCCATCAATGGTTCTAGGTTAGGGTTGGCCATTAGAGAAATTTGGTGAAGAAGAGGAAAGCGGATATGGAGCAGCACCCATTTCCCAGTGAAGGTCGTTAAGTACAGTCATGGTGTGTGGGACACCAGGCACTGCTGTGTCCCTTTCATGTTTTTGGCAAATCAGCTGCCTTCCACTGGTTCTGTCCATCACTTTCTCTGCACCCTTGCTCAGCTATATGTAGGTGCAACTCTTGACAAAGGGCGTCGACTTCTTCTGCAAGTTACCTGTTGACAAGGTTGGGTATGAAAGAGACAGGTGTAGGTCCTGGTTTCTGCATCTCTATCTCCCCTGCTGCACATCCAGTTTCATCACCAGCCCTGCTGTCCTGTAGCAACTTCAGATCTGGGACCCAACAGCCACTATTGTACAAAGGCCAATTCCTAGAATAAATCTATTATTCCATACTACTCGTAGGGTTCTGCTTTCTTAATTGACTGCGAATAGATTCAGAAATTTGTCCCTGGTGGAGAAATATTTATTGTCCACCACATACCAGGCATATTCTAGAGGTCTAGAATATGTCAATGAACAGAAGAAAAATATGTACTTATGCATTTGGCACATATGTATACTGAAATTATACTAAAAAATATTCCTTGCTTATCTGAAATCAAATGTAATTGCCCTGTGCTCCTATTTGCTGACCTTGGCCCTCCTATCCATTGTGAAATGTGAGGAGCTGATGGACTTCCAGTCCTGGGTTCAAGACCCATCTTTGTACCATTCACATTGTTCTGGGAGTCTCTGTATTTCCATGGGTTCGGCACATTTGATAGGACTCGTGGCGACTCTGCAGACTCTGTAGGGATAGCCCTTTTATTAGAAGCCTAAGCTCTTCAGTTTCATACCCCTTGGGGACACAGATATTTTCTTGCAATGAGTGGTGCAATAGTGCATCCTCTCTCGTTCCCACACTAGCCCTCTGAGGTACATATTTTTACTCTTATTTTACCAATATGGAGAGTGAGGCTTAGTAACTTGCCCAAATTCCCAGAGCCAGAAAGTAGCAGAATTAGGATTTGAACTCTAGTCATTCCAAATTTCAGTGAGCTCTACTCACCTTATTTATATCATAGGTGTCTCAATTCTTCCACAAGGGGAAACAGACCTTTATAGAATCAAATGAGCTCATCTTCAGCAAATCGCTCTGGTGGCTTGGGTATATAGCCTCGGGAGTCCCAGGCATGTTAATGATCATGAGTGATGGTGATGAAGTTCTCCAGGCATAGTGACAACTGAAGATCAGTGAGTTCTCATCACGCATGAGCACTGATGGTAGACAGTCCACTCAGTTGACCTGGGACCCTGCAGACCTGGTGTCTCACAAGGTTGGGGGCTCATCTCTGATGTAGCAGAATCTTAGAGGCTTGTTAGGCTGGTTCTCTGCTAAAGCAAGATAGAGGATGTTACACATCATTGGCAACAGGCTGTGGTCTCAGGGGCAGCTTTGGGGAGCAAGCCCAGGGCTGTAATCAGGGGGCCAGCGTAAATTGCTCTGCCTTCCCCTGGGCTCCTCTCTATTGACTTCTGCTTGGAGGCAGAGACTTTGTTTCATAGACATATATAGTCAAGATGTTATTCCTATGGTATGTTCCATCTTGAATCTTTCCACTTAACTTTACATTTCAACTTTTCTGAAAGTCTTTACACAATCTTTAAAAGCATGGTTTTTAAACAACTGGGTCATATTACTTACGAACATACCATATTTTACTGAAAGAATCTCTTTGCCATCAATTGTGTAGGCTTATTATTTTTTCCAGATTTATTAACCAGTAATTATACTAGATGTTTAGTATCTTAAAATAGATATGGGAAACAAATTTTAAAAAACCAAATAGAGAAAAAAAAACCCAACCAAAATAAAACCAAACCAAAACAAACAAAAATCCTCAACCAGCCACCACTACCAAAATAGATATAAGGGGTGTTACATATTTTTATAGTTGTAAAAGTCATAGATTTACATTAATTTTCTTTCTTTCTTTCTTTCTTTCTTTCTTTCTTTCTTTCTTTCTTTCTTTCTTTCTTTCTTTCTTTCTTTCTTTCTTTCTTTCTTTCTTTTGAGACAGAGTCTCACTGTGTTACCCTTGTGGAGCCCATGGCATCACAGCTCACAGCAATCTCAAACTCTTGGGTTTAAGAGATTCTCTTGCCTCAGCCGCCCAAGAAGCTGGGACTACATCGCCCAGCTATTTTTTGTTGCGGTTGTCATTATTGTTTAGTAGGCCCAGGCCAGGTTCGAACCCACCAGCCTTACATTAATTTTCTAATACATTATTGTAATTAAAAAATTCATATCAAACAATTTTACTCAATCTTAAAATTAATACATTTTTGGTGATAAGGTGATGTAAACTACAAATGATGATGCAGTGAAGCACATGCTTCTTTTTTTTTTTTTTTTGTAGAGACAGAGTCTCACTTTATCACCCTCAGTAGAGTGCTGTGGTGTCACACAGCTCACAGCAACCTCCAACTCCTGGGCTTAGGCGATTCTCTTACATTAGCCTCCCGAGTAGCTGGGATGACAGGCACCCACCACAACGCCTGGCTATTTTTCTGTTTTGCAGTTCGGCTAAGGCCAGGTTTGAACCTGCCACCTTTGGTATATGGGGCCGGCGCTCTACTCGATGAGCTACAGGCACCTCCCCAAGCACATGCTTCTTTATTAATATTTATTAACTGCATTAAATAACATGATTTAGGGAGCAGCCATAAAATGAGGCTCATACCAAAGTAAAAATAAGTATAAATGATACTTTGAGATGTATGCAACCACAGTGATATTATTTGAAAGCATCTTTGATATCTATTGATCACAAAGCCACACAAACCACCAATGGTATTGTGATGGGCTATCTACATTTATAATTAAAGAAAATGCTAATTTTTATTTAGATGTTGATGAAAATAAGCTATAATTCCCCCCACCCAACTCACTTCAAGGACCTTGATTTCTATCTGGAAATCACTTGTGATCTAAGTATTACAAACCCTTATAATAGACACTCCTGTTCTTCAAAGCCGGTCTTGTGCTTTCGACCCTAGGCATTCCACATGGGTAACACTATGTCATGTTAAACTCCATTCTCTTACCATATTACTTTTTTCTCACTCCCCTTCTCTCCTTCTAGTTTGTTCTAGAAAACTTGAAATTCTCTGTCTTGTAGTTTGAATGGTTCTGCAGTATCTGGATCCTAATTTTAAAGTTAGCTCCTGCCTTATCTTTGAACATCCATGACCCATCAGGGTGTTTTCAGACAAAAGAACTGGTCATCTGCTCCTTTTGTAGTTATAATACTCAATGTTTGCAGAGTATTTTCTATGTATGAAACATTGCTCCAAAGAGGGCCTAATTTCTTTTTATTTTCACAGAAGACAAACCTTGCCCAAAGTCATGCAGCTATCAGCATGTGGAATCCATGCTCTTAACTGCTGCACCAGGCTGCTTTCCATTTGTAGCACCTAGGAAAAAATAGAATGGCATTATTCAGGTCTTTCTTTTCATAGAATTGGCCACATTTGGCTTCCTTTGGTGGTGCATTTCTTAATCATCTTCAATGGTACTGGTTTTCAGTGCTTTGGCCGCCCAGTCTCCAGATCCACTGTGCACCGCTAGGAGCAAACTAGTGCAAGGGAAGGGAGGAGAAGGGAGCAAAAGATTCTGAGAGAAGCAGAAAGGACACCTATCCAGGACTTTGTGGATCCAGTCTGTTCTGAAGCCTGGCTGGACCCTGGATCTTTGGCCTTCTATCACAGGTCCCATCAGCTTCAGTTGGTATATATTACTTTTAACTAAAAGTATTTAACAAATACATAAATGATAGTCATTCCTTTTAAAACCAAGGAAGAGAACACATATTATTGGCAAGGGCATCCAATCAGGGGAAAGAATTTATTGTTCTTTCTGGCCTTTGTCCTAGCAATGGACCATTCTAGGGATAGTAGAAGTGATGAGAATGGTGGTGGAAGTGACTTTGTGGAGGAAGGTACAAGAAGGTGATTGCTACAAAGGTCACTTCTTTTGAGTCTTCTTAGATCATCCAAGTAGAACACTCATCCTTCTTTGAGTTTCCACTGTGATCAAACTCATGCGTACCTCCCATTCCAGTCACTCTTTTTGGGACAAATCACCTTTTGTTTCATGTAAAATTTGTCTGTTGAATTTATCTTTTTGTGTTTCCACCCTGTTAGGGACTAGATTCCTGCAAAGCAGAGGTCCTCATTGTGTCTCCTGAAACTAAATGTCCAGGCAAAGACCAAGTACTGGACAGTTGCCATGATGCTCTTGATACTTGGTGGGTTTTTATGATAAGGGAGATGACTCTCATCCTTATTTTCCTTTTTTAAGTGGGCCCCCCATCTCCACCACCAAAAATGCTGGTCCATTAAGAAAATGTGCTGCACTCTAATGGCATTGGAAACAATTGTCTCGGATCTTTTGCCTTTGCTATAAACCTGGTCTTATCCTCATTGTAGGCTTAAAGTTTGTGTTCAATCTTCTTGGAATGAAGTACCTATTTTCTCTTAAGGAATATGGCTTCATCTTATTAATCTTTGGGCTATTGTGAGCAGGAGATCATAGTTATTCCAACCTTGGCTCTGGCTTACCAGTGGACACTCCAATATGGATGCTAAACTTGAGTATCTTTGGGGTAGAGATGGGTAATACCAATCAGGTGACAAGGATGGTTGTTTAGGTCAGAATTATTTCATTTTCCATCCAAAGAAACCCAACTTAAACCAACGTAAGCAAAACAGGTAACATTTGGCTTACATAACTGAAATTGTGGCCATGGTTTGATCCAGATGGTCCAACAATCTTGTGTATTTCATTTAAAATAAGCTCTTTTTCCCCCTTGGTGGCAATAAGTGATCTTTAGCAGTTTTTTTTTACTTACCCAGTCCAACACTGTGAACCTTATGAGAATTAAAAAGCAGCTGTCTTTCCCAGTATTGGTAAAACAGATAAACTTGAGTCTTGGCCTCAAATTTTGAACTAGTGATGAAACCACATGGGATGGAAAAAGAGGTGTGCTGGGAACATCAAAACAATAGATGATTCACTGAAAAAGGAATGGCCAGAAGGGTAATTATGTGGGCAAGATGGGCAAGGAGATGACCAGAGGGAGGACAACACCAGTGCTGCTGTAACTTTGACCATGGACATGGAGATGCTGGTTATGGTGGTGCTGGGGAGCTGTAACAGATGCTCCTTCTTCTCCAGATCCTACTAATTCCAAGACCACAATCCAGAAGGATGGTGTATCCGACTCCATTAGCAGAGACACATGATTTCTTGTGGTTCTTGCCTTTAAGGGTAGAAAGGGCTGCACAATTTGTCCTAGATAAAAATTCAATGGTCCCTGAGTCAGCAAGCTCCCCTTGCTTGTGGAAGCAGATCACATGGTTATCTCAGAAACATACCTATGTATGTTAGCAGAAAAACAGAGCAAAACAAGCCTCCATCACCAGGATGGCAGGAAGTGTGGTCAGCTTTCTTTGAGCACCCAGGGAGGTGAAGCCAAGATGAGAGGTCACTGACTTTTACTAATGAAGAAGCACAGAAACTGCTGATTTAAAGAATAATAATAAAAAAACACCCTGGGGGACATTTTATTGCACTTAGAAAATGTCCAATTTCATCCTTCATATAAAAAAGGGGGAGAAAAAAGAGAAACAGTTTGATTTTCATAAAAGCCAAATAGATTAATATAGAAAGAAAAAGTTCCCAGCCAAGAACTAAGCCACAGTTGTGCTCATGTGTGTGCCTGAGCCGACTCCTCTGGCCTCATGTGAGCGTCTGCATTTGGCATGCAGATCCCTTGTTCTGTAAAAACTATTTCAGGAACACTTTGAAAGGGCTGCCCAGTGATGGCTGCCTCATTTGGGATTTATTATAATATCATTAAGAGGGGTTATATCACTTGGTATAATGTCAGACACATTGTAGCCTGTGGTTTTATGATGTGGACAAATATCACACTCAGGAATAAGATGGCTCTGAACAAATCAGTTCCATCTGGATCCTACTGTAAATAGAGCTTTTCCTTTCTGCCGCAGAGGACGGATTCTCACCCTCATCTGGCCCCCTGACCTTCCATTCTGCAGGGGGCTGGGGGAGAGAGAGAGAAGAGGTGGGGGGCAGGGAGGGAGAGGGAGGAGGAAGAGGAGGGGAAGGAAGAAAGAAAGGTGGGAGGAGGGGAAGAGAGAAAGAGAGAGAGAGAGATTGATTTCCTAAGACCCCCAAATCTAATAGAAGTGGGGGCGAATGTGGGTGCTTGTTAAGCTCAGGGACTCCAGCAAGACAGGGAGGTTTGCTTCACTGTCTTCTTGGCATATAGATGAAGCTGCGCTAGGTATTTTCACCTGTAGCATCTCACTCCGTCCTTACAAGGAGTCTAGAGAGTAAGTAGATAACATGTAGCTATTTTACAAAGAAATACAGAGGCTTGATGTGGTCAAAAATGAAATCTTGGTTCGCATCTGTAAGCTAATAAGTGAGGGGATTTGGTTTTGCAGTTCATCTGAAGTATATTCCAAAGCCTGTGTCCTCCGATGACACTCTGCTCTCCCTCAGAGTCTTTATGTTGATGAGAAGACTACTCCACAGGACACGAGGGAACAAGAAGTGTGGATCCCAGTTGTATTTGGTCAAAAACATGGTCATTCTAAAAGCAAATAAGAGCACTGTATAAATACCATGGAGAATTATTTGGCGGCTTTTAATGAAGTTAAGTATCTGCCCTATCTTGTGACCCAGCAAGGCCATTCAAGAGAAATGAGTACTCATGTCCACAATCTTCACAGCAGCTGGTTCATAACAGCCCCAAACTGAAAACAATCCAAGTGCTCATCAACAAGAAAATGGATAAGCAAATTGTGCTATGTTCATACAAACATGTGTAGAATACGACACAGTAATAAAAAATAGTAAACTAATGACAGATGCCACAACATGGGGGTGGATCTTAAAAATGCTGTGTTGAGCTAAAGAAGACAGATGCAAAACAGAACATAATGTGTGATTCCAATTGCATGAATTTGAAGAGTGTGGACTATGAAAGGTGGGAGGAGTCATGTAATGTTTACCTCTTGGGTAGGACATGGGGACTGCCCAGAAAGGAGGCTGAAGAATCCTCCCCAGGTTATGGACCTGGCCAGTCACTTGTACATACATAAAAATTCATCAGGTTGTCTATTTAAGATTTTACTATTTACAGACTAAACCTCAACCAAAAAGCAGAAAGTAATAGAGTTGCATAGAAAAGATGGGAGAAAGTGGTCAAACTTATTGCTCCCAACTTTTTAAAAAAATATATAGGGTTACTGAGTTAACTTTGACTCTACTTATATAATAACAAGGTTGTATGGACCTGTGGAAAGGTATATTCTATGTTGTAGAAGCGAATGTTGGATGTTGAGGGAGAATGACTAAATAAATGGTTGATTGATTTATTTCTAGTACTTCTCACTGCGGACAGTGAGCTGTCATTCTCTTTCATTGATAAATGATAAAAGGCACCTCCTCTGCTCCTTGCCCATTTCCTTTTGCCTTTATTCCTCCTCCCACAACTTCTATCCCTAGCACATTTGCATTACACGGGGTGTAACTTAGGTCAGGGGATTTTAGGTGGATAAAAAAAAAAAAAAGGAAAAAGAAAAGCTGACCATTTTTATTTTGATGTTAAATATGATGAAGTGCTTTGTACAGCTGGCTTTTATTTTATTATTTTCAGAAGGGATCTTGTAGGTCAACTCATAAATTGGCATGACAACCTGTTCGTTTCTGCCAAAAAGTCAGTCAAAATGAGAGTGTTAATTTATTTGAACAGATATGTGTCAGATGCACTTAAACAATGCCAGGATGTTAACGCTGATGCATGCCATCCAAGGATGCAAACTCGGTTTTATTACCTTTCCTCCAGAGAGAGCACCTACCTACGGGGAGAGATTTCTATGATATTTTTTCCACCTATGCTATCTGTTTTTAATGGGCTCAGTGAAGCCTAAGGGAAAAATTCTCAAGTAAGTTGGGGGTGAGTAGAGAGTAATTTGCCTCTGTCTTCTTGTCATGAAGCAGCGGGTCAGTTCCTTGCTACTCTTTGGGTGGCCTTGGGTTATCTACCGCAGAGTATCTGTTGCCTTAAGTCTCCAAGGACTTTCTCTTCATTTTGGTTGGTGAGTATGGTATCCAAAGGCTGCCTTTGGCCTCCCTGCTCTTCTTTGACGATGGAGCTAATGAGCCCAATATCTAACTAGCGGCTTCTTCTTACTCTGGCTGTTCTGAATACACAAGGGGAGAATGGTGAGAGAGTCAGGGTGAGTGGAAAAGCAATGGTCTGGTGGTGGAAATCAGACTATTCTTGGATTAGACTCAGTGGGCTGTTCCTTCTCCCTGTGAACCAAGACATGTGCTCTCCGCTTCTGTAGCTGAAAAAAAAAAGTGAGAGTACAGTTTGTATCATCCCTGGTAGAGTGTAAATTGTCTGGACTGGCACAAAACAGTGGAAAGAAGAGCCAAGTGCTGACCTCAGTGACACATGTCTAATTTAGAGTGCGAGGTTTGGCCTGGCAAGAGGATCTTGGTCACAATTACTCATGGAGGCTCATGGTTATCTGGACTGGGACCCGCTCTCTCCCTGTGCACGGCAGACAGTCATATGCTGCTGCAAGATTTGCAATGCATAACATCCTTCTAAGTGTCTGAGGCTGTGTTGGCCATTAGTCTGCAAAACATGAGGATAACAGGATCACTTTGTTTTTTTTTTTAAGATTCAAACCCTCAGACTTTAATTTCATTCTGTTCCTTATAAAATAGTTTTTTCTCAGCTACCTCAAGACACATAACAATTTTAATCTGCCGAGTCTTAATATCTAAATTCCATGTGCTCTGGTCATTCTTGGTTTTCTTAGTGAATTCCACAAATATTTATTGAGTGCCTACTATGTGCCAGACATAGTTTAAGGCACATGTGGACAAATAAGAAAAAGTGGTAGGGAAATTTCCCATTATTACAAGGTTTATATTCTGATGGGGGGGGGAGTGAAAAGGGAATAAACGAATGAACAATGGCAGGTGATAAGATGTAATATTAATGGGAAATAATGCAGGTTTAGGAGGCAGAGAAGATGGAGCAGAGGGTGTGACTGTAGTTAGGAGGTCGGGGGGGGGGGACTTATTAGCCAGGAGCTATTGGAGCACAGACCTGAATGAAGTGAAGGAGGCAGGCGTGGACTGCCTGAAGGAAGAGTTATGGTGATGGGAATAACCATGTTGGCCCACCCTCACGGAGAAAGGTGCAGAAATCAGCAATGTCTGCACTAGTATGACTCGAGAGCAGGTGAAATCCCTAGTCTTTGGACCTTTGATCCATGGAGGTCCTTGCTGAGCTCTAAGAATTGCCATGGGCTAATATAATCCAGGGTCATCTTGGGCTCTGAGGTCTGCCTCTGAAAGTGCAGTCTCTGATCTATGTTAACCCAGACCTAGTCAGCTCCTTCTTTGATGGACTGCATACCCCACCACCATACATATAGACACACACATAAATGCACAGAAACAGTAACCTATTAGACTTTATCAATGCCTTGGAAGTCAGTGTGCCATTATGGAGTCTGCATCAGGGCATCTCAGCTGCTTCAGTGTAAACACTAGATAACTAACTTCCTTGTTCAAAATGTCCTTGGGTCCTGGGACATCTGGGGAAGCCTCACTGGCCTGTTTCCAGCCAACACATCTCCCAGCCTCCTGGTATCACAATAGCTCGTCCATTCCTCTCCCCCTTTTCCATCTCTTCTCCTCATCTTCTCTTACTTGGATTGCTCTGTTTTATTGTGCAGAAATGCTTGGCTCTCCTCTGCTTCAACTCCATTTTGGAGCAATAGTTATATATACAAACTTATTAATTTGCTCAGCAGGGCAAGAGCCTTTTGTTAAACAGCACACCACATTTTTCTTAAGAGGAAAATGCCAAGAATGAAGCAACACATGTATAGATCTTATAAGGGTGCTGCAGCAGTGTGTACTATGGGGTTTGTCTAATGGTTGAGAGCAGGGTTGAGTCCTTAGGAAGGGAAATGAATAGATGTTCTGGGAATCATACAAAGCATGTAGATGGAATTGACACATTCTTCTTGCTAAAGTATCACAAGAATGGAAAAGCAAGTATCCAATGTACTCAATACTAATATGAAGCCAGTAGATGACCTAATATACTCCTGCACAAGAAAAAAAATTAAATCATATTGGGGGGAGGAGGGGGAAGGGAGGGGGCAAAAGGCAGGGGGGAGAGAGGGGGAGAGGGGAGGAGGGGGGTTTGTTGTGCTCCCACCTGATGGGCACAATGTAAGGGTATATGGCACACCTCCTGGGCGTGGGACACAACTACAACAGGGACTTTACCTAACAAATGTAAACATTACAACCCAATCATTTGTACCCTCATATTAATCTGAAATTTAAAAAAAAAGCAGAAAAAAGAACAATTATACAAAGAAGGGACAGACCCTACAAAAGGAAATGGGAAAGTAAAGGGTGGACTTTAGCCCAGAGAGACTTGGTCTTTGGGTTTTGTTCTCTTGAGCTTAAGTATTCAGGGTATGCTCAAGAGAATCCAGAAATAGAGGTTTCATCTGATGGGGTGCAGTCCCATGGCTATATGAATTGATAGTCTGGAGAGATTTAGGAGAAGGGGGCATGTAAGCCAAAACACCACGCTCAGCAGTTAGCTGTCAACGACATGATACGACAATTCTTTCATTACCGAGAATGTTCAGTAAAGGTAGAATTCCCGAGGAAGGCCAGGCATCCGTCAGCATTTCCCAGGTACATTCTCTTTGACCTCGTGCTTCCAATTCTAGAAATGCGACCTAAGATATACTTTTAGATGGCATAAAAATGATCTATTGATAGATGCCTATAATGGTAGCCATTGAAAAGAATGAAGACCCTGTTCACGAACTGATATAGAATGATATCCAAGCTTTGTTGTCCAGTGGGAAAAACAGAGGGCAGGGAAATGCAGCCAGTGGGCTTGTTGACTTAGCCTTGAAAAAAGTGTTTCTGTGAGGAAGGTTTGGAGTGAATTACTCTGACTGGTTAGAGCTGTATCTCACCTGCTTGGCAGGACTCTTCCCAACCTGGGTGTTGTGATTCAGGGGAGCTCTTATGCAGTTACCCAGTAAGGTTCCCAAAACACAGGAGGTCTCCATCTCTGTCTGAACTCCTCCAGGGATGGAACTTGTCATTTCCCTTTTCTCTTTCTGGACTGTGCTAATTCTCAGGAAGAGTTGTCTTCTTTGCAGCCCCTCAGCCTCATTTTAACCACAGTCGGGGCTCTGGCGTGCTGCTAAGCAGAGATCGCTTAGGCTGACGGTGCCTCGACCCTCGCTTGATTGTTTCCACTCTCAACTGGATCTACTTCCAGGTTCTCAGAGACTCTGACATGGACTTTAAAGCTAAGAACCTTCCGCATGCTTGAGATAGATTTTGTTCCTAACTCAGGGTCAGCCAGCCAGGGTCCAGGATTTAATTATATTGGAAGTGACTCACCAAGCCCTCTGAAAGCTGAAGGCTCTCTTCTCCTTTAAAGGGTTCGTCACCACTTGCTCTTGGACTCCTACTGTTAGGAGCATAGAGCTTTGAATAGACTTATTTGACTGTCTCTGAGTTCAAGTCTGTCTCAGCCAATCTCAGCGCCACTGTTTGTGTCAAATTGTGACTCTTTTGTGCCTATGCCCTGAGACAATTTCTTACCACAATGGGCAAGCTTAAGAAAAGAAACGAAATGAATATCAATGAACAGAGAAGCAAGGTCAAGGGAAGTTAATTGTGCTTCCGGGGTTGCAAGCCTTTCAGAGGGGAGCGGCTGGCCACAGCCTCACCTGTGCTCTGACCACCTTGCCACCTCATTAATGAAGCCTACTTACTAGAGAAGATAGACATGCAGGGACTTTTTCGGCAACTTGATGGGTCTTTTTCCATTTGGGAATATTGGTTTTTCTCTTTGCTCAGCCTGGGGTGGATAGTAAAGGATGAGTGTCTTGTAGTCTGAGCACCAACCAGGTGAGTGTGATGGTGGTGGCTCCGTGGTGGCTGGGCGTGGTCTCCAGGAGCCCACAGCCTTTCTGGGGTTGACTGATTATGTAAAAGCTTGGAGACACCGTAGCAACCTGGCCTGATTTATACATGGGAGAAGGGAGGTGTGCAGTGTACAATAAACTGTTCTAATCACGCCACTTACTTTAATGAGATACCACATTGTGCCAGTTTCACAATTATGATATATATCAGGATTTAATTATATGTGCGAGATGGCATATCTAATCGAGTACATGAAAATGGAACAGATTTTCTTTTTGCATGTCTCTCCCACTTTCCCTAACAAAGAACCTTCGAGAGATTTTAGGCGTGTGGGCTTGGTGGAGAACCAACACAGACCAAACACCAGCGTCTCCTAGCTTTCAAAATAATGAGGAAAAGTCGGAATCCCCATGACTAGAGGGCTAAGAAGGCTGAAGAAATAAAAAACAAACACGATAAAAATACAGTGGCTTTTGATAGCCCATGCAAATAACGTCTGGCTTCAATTTGCGGGGATTTTCTTATTTGTTAAATGACAACAACAACAAAAAGATCTAATAAAAATTCTGTGGCTAAAGGACTTTTAAAAAGTACTGGAAAAGCAAGTTCAGAGTCATTGCTGCATTTGTTACTAATTATGGGCAAAAACGGGGAAAAATATTGGCCCCTGTGACTTGGATTTGGATGTGCTGCTGAAGCCCTTGGGATCTCAGTGTTTGTCACTTCTGATGCCTTGGGAAGTTGGGCGAGGAGGTCAGGAGGGGGAAATGCATCTAGGCCACTGTTTTGATGCAGAAAGGGCTTTGTGAGGAGCTCCTGTGGTATTCCAGAATCTTCTTCAATAGGTAAATGCAGACTTTCAAATAGACAGCTTGCAAAGAAGGGAAAGGGAGGTTGGATGCACCTTTGAGAGGCAGAGAGGTAGCTGATTATAGAAATGCTCTTTTTCCACCCAGAACTACCTGGTGACTCCCAGGAAAGTCTGTGGTCTTGGTAGTGGGCTGGCTGCCTCTATTCATGCTCTGGTACAAACATCAGCTCCAGGGAGAAAGACCAACTCATCTTTGAGATGTCACCTGGACATGGTACCAAGTTATTTTCCCATCCATGTTTTCCTTCCTTCCTTCCTTCCTTCCTTCCTTCCTTCCTTCCTTCCTTCCTTCCTTCCTTCCTTCCTTCCTTCCTTCCTTCCTTCCTCTCAAGAGCTTCTAATATGTGCCTGTCCAAAAATTAAGGCCTTTGGGATACAAAATGAATCAACCCTAATCCTGATGCCTGGAGCCTTGCAAGCCAGTGGAGAAGGCACACAAGAAAATACAGAATCGGGGTGGTGGTGGCTCTCCTAGCAGAGAGCTGCACAGAAGCAGGTGTAATAAATGCTGCCTTGGGTGGGAATGACTTTGCAAGGGAGCTGATGGTTGAATGATCAGGAGAATTTTATCAGGTGGCTATGTGGGAGAGAGAGATTATTTCTGGCCAAGGGACTTGAGTGATATGCGCAATAGGCAAAGAAATCTCAAACAGCCAAGGGCTTTGAGGGATCTGCAGGCTTGTCATCCAGAGACAGGTTTTTAACCAGTGCCTTGATCATTCTATCCAAACCAACTCAATTCAGTGAAGGCTTCTTCAGGGCATGTCTAGGGCTTTTTCTAGGTGTTCTTTCTGGGTGCTTGGTGTCCTCCATAATGATTGGGGTGAATAGAATCTAATATGCAAAATTCAAGTTTCGTCCAAGAGAGATAAGAACACACAGAGAGCCTTTCCTAGGCATGTGATGCTTGCTGCCTTCTAGAAGCATGAGGAGATAGGTAATATCTTTGTAGGAAATGGAAAGGATGCCACATACTTAATCAACAGTCCAGGAAGACTTTCTGGAGGATGCTAAATTGGAGCTGGGCTTTCAAGGATGGAAGACTAAGGACATCCCCTTGGGAAGAGGAGAGAATTCCTAAAACCAAATGCCAATTCACTTTCCAAAACATTAGTTTCTAAACCAGGGCACGCACCAGAATTCTCTGGGAGGATGAAATAGAAATTTCTGAGACTCCTAGAAATTCAGATTTCAGGTGGAATGGCCTCTCAATAAACCTCCCAGAGGATTCTGTACCCAAAGCACAGATGGGAGATCAGCTGAGGGGTCAAGAGCTGCCTTTGGTCATATACAGACATGGGTTCCAGTCCTGAGCTTGCCTCCTTCTTGCTCTGCCATGCCAGGCAATATGCTTAGTTGTTTTAAGCCTCACGTTACATGTTTCTAGAAGAGGTAATTGCAACCCAGAAGGGTCGTTGTGAAAATAAATGAGATGATATTTGTCACACTGTTAACATAATTTCTGCCTAAAAGTAGGTGGTGGATAAATCTGAGTTTTCTTCCTCTCCTTGGTTCAGTAAAAATGATATATGTCTTCTGGGGAGGTCAAAAAGCCCGAGAAGTCCAGTTCTTGACTCCAAGCAAGCAGCAGTCACAGATAGGCAGGGCATTTGCTGTTCTGGAATGAGTTTTCAGGAACAAGGAAGACTCCTGAACCTCAGCATCATTTTCCTTCCTTACACAAGGCCCAGAATTCTCTAACTATCTCTTTGAACCTGGGTATGAAAAAGCTTTTGTGTCCAGTGGATATACAGAGGCCTCTTAGGAGGGTTAGTGGACCTAGCACTGCCTGAACACCAGCATAACAGAGGAGCATCTGCTCTCTACCCTTGCAAAGTACTGGTTTAAAAATTCTTCTTCATGAAATCCTACGGGTGGGGCCACAATATTTGGTTGTGCCCTGGACCACTCTAGGGGGAGCCATCCTCATAGTCTATAAGGTAAACTGTATCTCCTAAGTTGTGCAGTGCATACCCCGTACAACTGTCCATGGTGGTTCTACCTAAGTAAAGGTTTTCAGAGAGTTGGTTTGGGGTGGAGTTGGGGTTCTGGTAGCTGCAAGTCCCCACTTGGCTTTAGAAAAGCCCTGTGGTATAAAGTGGGTTTCTATGGAAGGTTGTCTTTAAAGATAAAGGTATGAGACTTATTCAAACCCCCCATTTTGCAATTGGGGAAATAAGGAAGCACCGTTAGAATGTGGTAGAGCTGGCAGGATTCTTTGGACTGGGGGGGCCTAGGTAGGACAGGCTTGTGGGTTAGGGAGTGTCCTATTCCCGTAGTGTGCTGGGACAGCAGGTGGAGGCTCTGGCCGGGGTAACCTCCCACAGAAAGGACAGTCTTGAATAGATTGCCTCCGGGGAAGTTCAGTGGCTCCTGTTCAGTGCGGGTGTCAGGAAGCCAGGCACTTTGAGACTGCTTTGTCATGAAGCCCGGGAGCTGCTAAGAGGCCTGCCTAGGCCGGAGCCCGGGACTGAGCTGTGGGGTTTGCTCATCAAGGCCAGGGAGAGGCTTTGAAGGATCTGCTTCCCCTTTTTCCTGCTGAGTTATAAGAAATAGGGGGAGAGAGAGAGGCCCCTGAACAGCCAGAAAGGCAGGCAGGGGCGGCTGTGGAGGAAAAGGAAAGTGAGATGAGGCATGAAGGTGGGGGTGGAGTGGGGCTGCCCCTTCCTCCTCTGAGCTTCCTGTCGGGGGTGCCTCTTACAGCCTCTTGGGGAGCCTGAATCTGTTCCCTGGCAAGGGCCTGAGCTGGGCCTGCGGTCGGCCTGCCAGACTCAGGGCACCTCCGGGCCTGCCTGCTGGCCTGGCTCCCTCACTCGGGGGCTCTCCTGGGAGAGCAGAGCCCAGGCGGGTCTGCCTGCAGCACTTTCGGGCAGCAATGACTTCAGAGCTTGTCCCCAAAATAAATGCACCACAGACAAGACAGTGTGGTCGGGGCTGAGGAGTTACTGTAAACACCAGCCCCGGCTTCCTATTTCTGTTCCTATGACTCCCTGGGGGGCAGGCACTGACCAGCCCCTTCCCAGCGAGTTTTCTTCTCTCTGAGAAAAAATACTTGGCCTGGATGTTCCTCACTCGACTGTCCCGGGGAGCCCTTTTGGGGTTTGCAGAAGGGACCTCACTCCCACTCCCCAAGTTGGGCTTGGATTCGGGGTCCACCTTTCCCCAAGAAAGGGATGCAAACCCTTAGTGTCGGGCACTATACTGGGTATTCATGTATGCAGGCCTCACAGCAAACCCACAATATTGGAGAATGAAGAACAACATCTTACTCTTAAGAACACTGTCTTAGAGGCTTTCCATGGTTTTTTTATTGTCTTTACGATAGTCATAGGATATAGGTCTTATTTCTGTACCAATTTTACAGATAAGAAAATCAAGACAAGAAGACAAAGGTTCTTGCCCAAAGCCATCTCTCCAGTAAGTTCAGAGTCAAACCCAGGCAGTGTGATTTCAGGCTTGTATTCTTAAGCCCCAGGCTACATTGGGCCCATGGTCTCATCTCCTGCAGATAGAGGGAACTGTGTGCAAAGACAGGTTCAAGGTCATGTTAGAGGAGTGGATTTGAACCCAGGCACGTTGGGCTCAGAAGGTCCTCCCACTGCACTGGGGCACCCCCTAGAGGCAGTGTGGCAACGCATCATTGCAGCTTTCACTCTGACCTTGTCCCAGCTTCTGGGCAGCTGAAACCCTGGCCTGTAGCTGCCTCCCATCTCAGCAGGGAAGGACTCAGCAGCGTTCATGCCTCCCCTCATGGGGTGTTCTGGTTTGAGTGAGTTTGCTGTTTCCAAGAAGAGGTGCCCCCTGCCTTTGGAAGGTTGCTCTGGGTGTGACATCTTGCCTTTCAATTCTTGAGCACTCCCAAGATCTGTATCTCTCAGGGTCCTTGCCTTTTGAAGAGGCATGCTACATTTGCAAACCGACTCCTGCCAGGAGATCTCACAGCAGTCTCAGAGGGTGTCTGCCTGCCCAGAAAATGGGCATATACTCCTTCCCAGGCAGCATCTCTGCAGTAGAAGGGAAAACTGTGGAAGCCAAGCACTTTTCTACTGAGGGGGAGTCATTGAAAGAATTGCAGAGAGGGAAGGGAGAGATGGTGGTCTCAGTTGACCATGTGGGACAAAAGTTAAATGCTGTGTCTTTTCTTCGAAGCAGATCTACTGAGACCAAGTGGGAGTCATAACACCTGAGGCATTTAATGAGATATTAGCGTGGGATGACAGTATGATTTATAGGATTGTGGTATCTTATCTGGTTTACCTCCTGGCCTTGGCTAGTAAGATGCTCATATCTCAACAGTTACAACTCTTCTCAAAAAAATAAGCTCTTGGAATATTTCTACTCCTTTCATCCTCTACAGATTGGTTCCTAACTTTTGTATCAGGTAGACCCCAAACTTTTAATTTATGTCACCTGGGGATCAGATTCAGGTAAAATGAACTGTACAAATAAATTTTGTGCCTGGTGATTGCCAATTATATACTTTAGACTCATATTCACTATCCAATCATTGTTTATTTATTTCCCAAATATTTGTGGAGCACCTCCCATACGCCAAGGTGTCATCCTATTGGTGCTAGGTGTGGTGGACGAGACAAGCCGGTCCTCTGTTCCTCTGGGGCTCAACATACACATGGGGGTAAGACAGTAAATGAATACAAAGTGCACGTGTGCACACAGACTCATACATGTGTGTACACCCCACACACACTGCCCTTACTCCATGTGAATAGAGGGGCCCACTAGGGTTAAGTACAGTGAAAAAAAAAATGTAGGGCAGGGGGTGGGAGGGGAGGAGTGAGAGGGGAACTCTTTTTCCTGGAGTCTCCAGGGAAGCCCTCTTTGATGAGTTGACATGTGAGCAGAGACCCGAACAAACAAATTACAGTCATGTGATAATTGGGGTGAGGGGCACGTGGGCAGTGCTTTGACCTTGGCAACAGTCTGGGGGGCGTTAACAGCATTAGTGGCTTTTAGAGAATTAATTAATACTTTTTAACAGAGAAGGAGTCTAAGGCTCTGAGATTTAAAAGAATTTGAGGACAAACCAAGATTCCAATCCAGACCAGTTTCATTTTCATCAGGGAGAGATACTACAATGGCTGTGTGTGGAGAGTTTGGGGTTCTGACTTGCTTGGCTTTGCTTTTCAGCTCTCCCGTCTACCAGCTCAAGTCACAAGGGTGAACGCAAGCAGGCTATACCCTCTCTGTAGTTTATTTATTCGTCTGGTAAGCAGGGATAAAATGACTTCACCTTGAGTTACTTTGCTAAGAAGAATATGTTTCAGCTCCATCCATGTAAACATGAAAGAGGTAAAGTCTCCATTCTTTAAGGCTGCATAGTATTCCATGGTGTACATGGAATATTATGCAGATATGTTAATAATAAATTTTAATAAATTAATAAATAAATATTACCACAATTTATTAATCCATGGTGTACAGGGAATATTATGCAGATAAATTACTAATACATTTCAATAAATTAATAAGTAAATATTACCACAATTTATTAATCCATTCATGGGTTGATGGGCACTTGGTGTACACAACTATTATTTAATAAAAAACATAAAAAAATAAAAACTTTGATGGGATGCAAAAAAAAAAAAAAATGATCTCACCTGAATCGATTGTTAAGAGGATGAAGTGGTCAGCTCGGGGTCTGGCCTGAGGTTGGCACACGCACAGTAAATGTAAGCCATTATTGTTACACGTGCTGAGTACAGACCCCCAGGTCCATCTTGCTTGGACTGATCGCCTTCATCCCTTCCAGGGACTGAACAAAGCACATTCCGCAACAGCAAAGACGTTCTTGCTTGCTGGGACAAACCATCTCAGGACACAGGTGGAAGTGCCACGCCATCTGCCTCCGGCGTCTGTTAGCAGGATTGATGGCAAACCCTCGCCTAGAGCACTTGCAGGTGGTCTGAAGGTGCCACAGGGTGCGGGAATTACCCGGAGAGCAACAAAGCCACTTGTTTTTCCTGAAAACTGTGCTGTGGGAAACCAAGTTGTGACTGCCACCTGATAGCACCTTCCTTCAAGGGCTTCCAGGAAGCAGCCAGAACAGAGCTGCAGCTTCGGGCTTGAATGGCGATGCAGGTCCCCTGTGAACTTGTCTGGACTTACAGAGGTTGCTTTTTGCTCAAAATAGAGGGCTTAAGTGACTTCCTTTTAGGCTAAACTTGAGGCTTATTCTCAGATATTATCATAAGCCCTGAAAAACTGGCGTAGGGACTCCAGCCTGCACCCTCAGGTGGAAGGGACACGGGAGGCCAGGGCATCACCTCTGAGCACTGGCTGCATCCTGCCCCGCCCAGTGCTTCTCTCCACAACCACAGCTACTCTCTTCAGGTTCCCACAACTGTTCCCTTTAAGCTGAAGGGAGGTAATGGCTCCTCACTGTGGCTAGGCCAAGGGTGCTGTACCAACTCCTTTGGGTCCCCTGGACTCTGCTTACACCCTCATAGATACTCCCTGTTACAGACTCCCTGTTGAGTGTACCATCTGTTTCCTTCTGGAAACCTCACCAATATAATCCTACAGTGCATCTAATTCCAGAAAATAACAGTTCAGCTCTCCAGATAAGAAGGATGATGATTTTTTTTAAGATTATTTTTTATTGAGTCTTAGCTGTTCACAATAATTCAGTCATGGGGTACAGTGTACGGGCTTCACATACAATCGGAGATATTTTTATCAACCTGATTGATATAACATTCATGATATTTTCTCATTTACTATGTGAAAACATTTTTGATCTGTATTTAGAAGTTTTCTCCTGACCCTTCACATATGCACCACAAGTGTGATCTCACCCTTTATCCTCTCTCCCCCCACCCTCTCCCTCCCCTTCCCTCCCTCTCCCCTTTCCCCATCTTATTGTGCAATAAATGGGTTGTAGCCTTC
>CAUYRH010044002.1:0-17208 GCA_963574655.1 Perodicticus potto
GATCTCAAGACTAGTTCAATATACATAAATCTATAAATATAATTCATCACCTAAACAAAACAAAGACCATATGAATATCTCAATTGATGCAGAAAAAGCTTTCTATAATATCCAGCATCCATTCATGATCAGAACACTTAAGAAATTGGTGTAGAAGGGACATTTCTTAAACTCATGGAGGCCATCTATAGCAAAGCCACAGCCAATATTGTATTGAATGGAGTTAAATTGAAATCATTTCCATTCAGATCAGGAACCAGGCAAGGTTGCTCTTTGTCTCCTCTGCTTTTTAACATTGTAATGGAAATCTTAGCCATCGCAATTAGGGAAAAAATGGCGATCCAGGGTATCCATATAGGGTCAGAGGTCAGAAGAGATCAAACGTTTACTCTTCGCAGATGATATGATTGTATATCTGGAATATAGATATCTTAATTATTTTTATGCTATTTTAAAAAATTCAACCTGGACCATTTAGATCATACTGCAAGATAGTATTTTTTTCTGCTTAAGCTAGATATGGCATAGGCTACACTTGCATGTATTTGTTACATGACTGTTGAACTTGCTATTTCCTATTTCCTTCTACATATAAATTTGAGTTTTTAGCTTGGTTTACTAGATCTCTGTTATATTTTCAAGTTTTGCATTTTATATTGCATATTTATTAGTCACTCTCTTATGAATTATTTATCTTATTGTCTAGATTGATTGTTTTGTACATTATCTTCAGTTTTTTTGTTCATATTCCTCTATGTAGAAGTCAGACTAGGTTTGAACATATTGGTTAGTTTTCTGCAACTGCTACCCACAATGGGTGCTTATGTGTAATCAAACACTAACAAGGAACCTCGGAGTTAGAGCAGGACAAATAGCCTACAACACTTGCTTCAATGAGCAGCATAGGGGATTGCAGAGGGAGTTTGCTACAGTCTGATGCCCATGCCTTTCTCTCTCTCTCTTTTTTTTGGATATATTGTTTCAGGTTAATTTGAAGGTAAAAATAATTAGGTTCCAATACTTGCATTTGTTAGGTAGAGTCTGTTTTGTAATTCTGTCCTGCCCCCAAAAGGTGTCCAATAACCCTAACAGTGTACCTATTAAATAGGAGCATACGTATCCCCTTCTCCCCTCCTCTCTCCCCAATCCCTCATTCCCTCGCCCCCCAAATTTGATTGGTTTGAGTTTTTCTTTTATGTGGATTGCGTTTTAGATCATCTGCTGGCTTCATATTGATATTGAGTATATTGGATTTTTGCTTTACCATTTTTGTGATACTTTACTAAGAAGAATGTGTTCCATCTCCATACAGGTTAATACAAAAGATGAAAAGTCTCTATCTTTTTAACGGCTGAATAGTGTTCCATGGTATACATATATGACAGTTTGTTAATCCATGGTTGGTGGTCATTTAGGTTGTTTTAACATCTTGGTGATTGTAAATTGAGCTGTGATATACAATCTATTCCAAATGTCCTTATGATAAAATGATTTTTTTTCTTCTGGGTAGATGCCTAGGAATGGGATTGTGGGGTCAAATGGGAGGTCAATTTTGAGTTCCTGGAGGATGCTCCATACCTCATTCAAAAGAAGTTGTATTAGTTTGCAGTCCCACCAGCAGTATAAAAGTGTTCCCTTATCTCCACATCAATGCCAACATCTGCTGCTTTGAGACTTTGTGATGTGGGCTATCTTATTGGGGTTAGGTGATATATCAGAATAGTTTTGATTTATGTTTCTCTGTTGATCATGGACAATGAGCAATTTTTGAAGTGTTAGCCATTTGTCTGTCTTCCCAGAGAAGGTTCTGTTCACATCTCTTGCCCAGTGGTATATGGGATTGTTTGCTCCTTTTTTGTTGCCTAATTGGAACTCTTTGTAGATTCTAGTTATCAAGCCTTTGTCAGATTCATACCATGCAAATATATTTTCCCAAACTGAAGGTGGTCTATTTGGTTTACCTGTTGTGTCCTTACCTATGAAGAAGATTTTCAGCCTAATAAAGTCACATTTGTTTATTTTTATTGTTGTTGCAATTGCTGCTAAAGTCTTTGTCATAAAATCTTTCCCTAGTCTAAAACATTTAGAGTTTTTCCCACACTTTCTTCTAAGATTTTGTCATTTCTTGTCTTAAATTTAAATCTTTTAATGATCTTGAGTCAATTTTTGTAATTGGTAAAAGGTGTGGGTTGAGTTTCAGTCTTTTACATGTGGTTATCCAGTTCTCCCATCACAATTTTTTGAATAGGAATTCTTTTCCCCACTGCATGCTTTTGTTAGGTTTATCAAAGATCAGATGGCAAGTAGAGGCTGGTTTTAGCTCTTAGTTTTCTTTTCAATTCCATATGTCTATGTCTCTGTTTTTGTGGCAATACCATGCTGTTTTGATTATTGTGGACTTGTAATATAGCCTGAAGTCTGGTAGGGTGATGCCTCTGGCTTTCTCTTTATTATGACAAATAGCCTTGGCTGTATGTTTTTTTTTTTTCTGCTTCTATAAAAAATGAAGTACTGTTTTTTCAAGTCCTTCAATTTATGATGTTGGTATTTTAATGGGAATTGGATTGAATCTGTAGATTGTTTTGAGTAGAATAAACATTTTAACAATCTTTATTCTTCCCAGCCAAGATCAAGATCATAGTATATTCTTCCATTTGTTAATATCTTAGGCTATTTCTTTTATTAGGGGTTCATAAGTCTCTTTGTAAAGATCTTTCACTTCTTTTATTAGATATATTCCTAAATATTTCATTTTCTTTGAAGTTAATGTGAAGGGAATTGTTTCCTTGATTTGATTTGGAACTTGGCTGTTATTGGCATATACAAAGCCTACTAATTTGTGAACACTGATTTTATATCTTGAGACATTAACTGTATTTCCTGATCAATTCCTGGAGTTTTGTGGTTGAGTCTCTGGAATTCTCTAGGTATGTGATCATATCATCAGCAAAGGGCAAAAGTTTGACTTCCTCTGCGTCCATTTGGATGCCCTTAATATCATTCTCTTGCCCAATTCCATTGGCTGGAACTTCCAGGACAATGTTGAATAGTAGTGGCATTAGTGGATATCCTTGTCTGGTTCCAGTTTTAAGTGTAAAAGCTTTCAGTTTTACTACATTCAATATATTAGCTGTGGGTTTGTCATGGGTGACATCAATCAGCTTAAGCAATAGGCCACTTTTGCCTATTTTCTTAAATGTTCTTGTTAGAAAAGGATATTAAATTTTGTCAAATGTTTTTTCTGCATCTATTGAGAGGATCGTATAGTCTTTGTTTTTGCTTCTATTGATACATTGAATTACATTTGTAAATTTACATATGTTAATCCAGCCTTACATCCTTTGGAGGACGCCTACGTGATCATGATGTATAATTTTTTTAATGTGCGACTGTAATCTATTGGCTAAGATTTTGTTGAGTCTTTTTGCATGTGTGTTCATTAGAGAAATTGTTCTGTAGTTCTCTTTTTTATCTGGGTCCTTTCCTGGTTTTGGAATCAGGGTGATGTTTGCTCCACAGAATGTGTTGGGGATGGTTCCTTCTTTCTCGATGTTTTGGAATAGTTTCTGCAGTATAGGTAGAAGTTCATCTTTGAAGGTTCGATAGAATTCTGGTGTGAAGACATCTGGTCCAGGACTTGGGTTTTGGAAGCTTTTTGTTGTTTCTTCAATCTCAGTGCTTGATATTCATTTGTTCAAGAGATCTATTTCTTCCTGTTTAAGTCTTAAGAGATGTGATTCCACATATTGGTTCATTTCCTCCACATGGTCGAATTTCTGGACATAGAGGTTTTTTGCAGTAGTCAGAAATCATCTCTTATTTCTCTGTGATATCATTTGCTACTTTCCCCTTATCATTTCTGATTAATGTTATTAAAGATTTTACTTTTCTGTTTTTAGTTAATCTGGCCAATATTTTATTGATTTTATTTTCCTTTACAAAGAACCAACTTTTCATTTCACTAATTTTCTGAGTGATTCTTTTGTTTTCATTTTCATTTATTTCTGAATTAATTTTGGTTATTTCTTTTCTTTTACTAGGTTTGGGATTGGATTGCTTATCCTTTTCCATTTTTTAAAGATTATTCTTTATGTTATTGATGGGCTTTCTCCCTTTTTTTTGAATGGACATTTTATATAAATTTCTCTCATAGAAGTCCTTTTGCAGTGTCCCAGAGGTTTTGTTAGCTTGTGCCCTCATTGTTGTTATGTCCGAGGAAATTGATGATTTCTCCTTTATCTCTTACTTTTTGTTTCCATGCCTTTGTGTGGGAATTAAATATTTTGTTGGAGTTGAGTTCCACTTTTATTGCCTTGTAAGCTGAGAAAATACAAGGCATAACTCCAATTCTATTGATTTTTTTGAGGTTTGATTTGTGTCCGAGGATATGATCTATTTTAGAGAATGTTCCATGGGCTGCTGAGATGAACATATATTTCTTAACTTTTTGTTTTTTTTTATTTTTTTTAACGTTGTTTTTTTTTTTTTTTAATTCTCTGAGACAAAGCCTCAAGCTGTCACCCTGGATAGAGTGCCATGGCATCACAGCTCACGGCAACCCCCAATTCCTGGGCTCAAATGAGTCTCCTGCCTCCGCCTCTCAAGTAGCTGGGACTACAGGTGCCCACCACAACGCCGGCCATTTTTCTTTTTGGTTGCAGCTGTCATTGTTTGGTGGGCCCAGGCTGGATTCGAACCTGCCAGCTCAGGTGTACATGGCTGGCGCCTTAGCCCATTGAGCCACAGGTGCTGAGCCTCTATTTCTTAACTTTGGTATAATGTATTCTGTATATGTCTATTAAGTTGTTCTAGGGTTATGTTTAAGCTCCTTGTGTCTTTGTTTAGTTTCTGTTTAGAGGATCTGTCCAGTTCTGTAAATGGAGTGTTCAAGTCCCCCACTTTTATGGTGTTATGGGATTTTAATTTGGGTGCACAAATATTTAGCCCATGGCTTTCTTATGGTGAGTTCTCTGTTCTTGGCAAATTCATACCTCACTTTCACAGTGTGGGTTTCCTATACATGTCTTCTCTATTTATCCCTTACTTTACTAGAATCTTCAATTAATTATAATAAGAAGAACAAATTCTTATACAAGATTTGCCATATGGCAGGCCATCTTTCAGGCTGCTTATACGAATTAACTAATGTAAGTATCTGATTTAATTAATGGCAGGCATTTGTTTTAGACCAGAGGTAGATGGTCTACTACCAGGTTATCCCTGTCTGCCTATTATGTATGATGTCCAAGTTTTCTAGTCTTCCAGTCTATAAATAAGACTCCTTGAACATTCATAGACAAATTACTCTAGCACAATTTATGTGGTAATAGATATTCCCTACCCCAAATTATAGTCTTTATGTCCTCTATTAAAGCCACCCACATAGCTCTAATTACTGTTTTATATTTTAATACTTTACTTAAGGTCTAAGAGTATTTTTTTAGCAATCACTCATACTAAAATTATGGATTATACCTTTTTTGCTTTACAGCATTTACTATTTTATCAACAGCCAGGTAAAATTTAAAGATCTCTAGCTAGTCAAGGGGTCTTTCAGAATATTCTGCACATAACAGTGAATTTCAAATGATGACCAAGCTCATTTCAGCATCTTGTCTACTGGGAAGGTCACAGAAGAGAAATGTAAACTTAGTAATAGGTCTATCCCTTGTAGGGAAATCTCCAATTTGATTAATTTGAAGTCTTCTGAGAAGAGAAAAAGGATATTCCAGGGGCAAGTGTAATAGCAGGCACCCATGTGATCCTGATGTGTCTGTGTGCCTAATGATGTTTAACTTTAGGCAACGTACTACATACATGCACACGCACATAAACACAGCAAATCTTATTTCACAAGCTTGTGATCAAATTTTATGTAAACAGAACCTCTCTAATGTCATATTTGTTGTATTTTCATTTAGAAGAAAAGGTTAAATTGCCTAGGGAAATTCTTCTATTATCCTCTTTTATAGACAGGCTTTTTGTTGCTTATTTTTATACCTTCATGTGTTTGACATATATTGGACTGAAAATTCATGTGATGCAGATTTCTTTCTTACCAGCACAATCTATAATATAATTCCATGGATTCAGTAATACATTTGTCATTTGTGATTAATATTTCTCTTAGTTTCACAGCTATTATTTGACTCATGTAACATGTATGGTGTTAATTTGTTATTTCAATCAGCTCATAATTTGATTCATTTTTGTTGATTTATTAAGATAAATCATGAGTGTGTGTGTACAGTATGGGTATATATAAGGTATTCACACACAAACATATATGGTGGAAGATTTATGTAAATAGAACAGGTCTACTGCTACAAAAGTCTAATGATTGGTGTCCAGTGATTTATTAGGAGGGACAGATTGTTCTCTTTCCAGTGCAAAGGTAGGCTGTGCTCAAGATCCAAATGTGTGTCTGTAACTGCTCTTTGAGAATACTGACCTATGTTTCAGTTCTTACATATTTTGTTAAAAATGTAAACAAAAAGATCTTTACAAACACTTGAGAAGGCCAGGTGGACTGGAATTTTGGTCTCAGGTTTCCATCTCTCGTACTGGAGATAGGAGCAGGAAGTGGGATCATTTCTTCCAGCAGAGCTCAGAAGCCCTCTGCTTCTGCCTTTTCTATGGTATCACCATTCTTCATTGGTTACATTTTTTGGTGTTCATTTTTAAACCTGGTAGTCACATCTGAAAATAGCTCTGTGGCTTTGTTTCCACATTGTAACATACCAGGTGTAGATTTTTATTCCAGCATTTGCCAATATAATACACAATTTTTGAAAAAAAGTTATTAAAATTAAAGGACATTTATAAAGAAAACAATAAAAATGAATAACTCTATGATCATCCAGATCTTACAAATATTCCTTTTCAAAATTGTTTTACAGATGTGATAATCATGATATGATTGTTTTGTTTCCAAATATATGGTTGTAGAGGTCTTTTTTTTTTTTTATTCTTTTTATTTTGCCCCACCCACCCCTCCGTGGTAAGACAGAATTGATTTACAGAAAAGAATACAGAAAACACCAAAGCTCCTGGTAGAGGGAGAGATTTCAAGTGGGGAGAGAGAAGCTCTCTCTGTTCCTCTCCCGGGTTGTAGAGGTCTTAAGAAACTGAAAATAAAGCCACAATCTGGAGAAAATGATCAAATGTGTTATTTGGGGGAGAATTGGATGAACTGATACTTTCGTGCTTCAAGAACACACCTTACAAGGGTCCCTAACTTTCTTTGATGAGTCTTGTATCAGAAACCTGACTGGCTCAGGTCTAGAAATTGAACAAGGGATAACTAGTTTTCTGTTGTAGTGACTGACTTCATCATTCAGCTTTTCACTGTCTTTGATTGTATAAATTAAGTAATGTTTTGGTTTATTTTTCTGTTTCAGCTTTAGGAACACTGTGGTCTATTTATCATTGCTACAGATATTTATGGGCCAAGAACCCTTTGTTATCCCTCCATTCTTTCCGATTTAGCAATTATGGGCCAATTCATTATGTTGGTTAGTTGTTACTATCTGGCCTCTGATATTCTATAGTCCTTTTATTCCACTAGCACCAGGGAACCTGGTTCCAAGGCAGCATCTCCAATCTTTAATGCTGAACTTCAAAGGAAAACCATTATGTAGCTTCTTATCATATCGGTTTCTCACTAGTAATGTTCTCTGGGCCCTCTTGGGGAACATAGAGAGCTGGTGGACTTTGGTCCCCTCCAATAAATCCATTCCAACATGCCCAAATCTACAAGCCTACTGATCCCTTCCTCAATACTTTTAGAAGACATTTTTAACATCTCTACTTTATTTGCTTTAAACTATTATCAGCACTTAATTTTGAAGAACTATCTCAGCAGCAGATTAGGGTAATCCTCAGGTTTCTTTGTCAAGACATTATATTATAAATCAGACGAGTGTGTCACTATATCAATAAACTCCTCCCTAGCCATTTAATTCTATGTCCCAATACTAGTGCTCTCCAAATTTTTGCCAGTTTTATACACACACACACACACACACATATACATGACCTATGGTTATTTCGGTAAATAACTACAATAAGCATGATATCTCTCTGCAAGGTTCATGCTGAGTCTTGGCCCTAATCACTGGTGAAGGGGATATCAAGATATGCAAGAACAGACTCTGAGAAGGATAGGAGGCATTAGCAAGTGAGACATTCATATCAGGTGAAGACTTTTCACATGCTCTCCCTAGTGAGATTCTTTTCTTTAATAGGAGCTCTTTCTTCAAGGTTGCTTAAAATCCTTAACCCAAATGGTCTCACTTCAAGTCTGATTTTTTTGTTCCTTCCCTATCTGGGACCTAACATAAACATGGGAAACCTGCCAGTTTTTGCTTTCATTTTCCCTTGTAACTCTGTCATACTTTCAATGAAATTCTGTGCCTGAATTTCTTCACAGCAGATGATGTATTTAAATACTGCTATGTAAGACACCTGGTTTTAACAACATTCCCTGAATTGGTAATTACATGATGTGAGACTTTCATTTTCTAGTATATGTGCTGCCGAAGCAAGCACAGTGACTTTCATTTTCTAAGGCATCTCCACCGTCTTTATAAATACTCATCGGCCCTCATATCTTTCAAATGCTGAAGGTACTTTATGAATTAGTGGCTTCCATTTCACCTGCATCTCATCTCATTTACTAAGGATAAGAATCTTAGTAATTATGATGCTGTATCATGACATGGGCTCTCATTGTCCCACTTACCATCAGCAATGGGGTGCTTGTTGCCATTTGACTAGTGACTAATCTAATTCCAGAATCCATCTGGAGTATCTGCTTTCCAGGACTACTTTTGAATTATGTTCAATTAGTTTCCTACAAAGCAAATCCTCAAAAAAGACCATAAGCACAGGTGGTTTATGTGGAAAAGGATTCCAAGAAACACAAGTGAGGGTTCTTGGTAATACTAATAAAAGATATTCAAAAGAATAGGTGAGTGTTCCAAGCTATAGGCTACCACATTGGGACTCTCTGAAAAATGTCTAGGGAGCCTGTGGTATTAATTACCCTACCTCTATATCTCGTTGGTTTCATTGAAGGTTGATCTTGAAGACATTAACTCCACACAAGGAGCTAGATTGATGCCATGGCCCTTTAGCCTGTGGGCAACAGAGTGAGGGTGAGATTTTGTCTCAAAAAAAAAAAAAAAGAAAGAAAAGAAAAGAAAAAGAAACTGTCAAAGCTCAGTCCTTGGATTTCTTCCAGTTCTTGTCTATGTTCACTCTTTTATTAACTTCAATTAGCTAATGACTGTTATATATCTTTTACTAATTGCTGCTAAATATACACATGTATTTCTAGCTTGGACTATTGTCCAAAAGTATGATGTTAGTATTTTAATGGGTTTGCATTGAATCTGTAGATTGCTTTGGGAAGAATAGACATTTTAACAATGTTGATTCTTCCCATCCATGAGTATGGTATGTTCTTCCAATTGTTAATATCCTCTGCTATTTTTTTCCTTAGGGTTTCATAATTCTCTTTGTAGAAGCCCTTTACCTCTTTTGTTAGGTATATTCCTAAGTATTTCATTTTCTTTGAAGCTACTGTGAAGGGATTGAGTTCTTGATTTGCCTCTCAATGTGCTGTTGTTTGCATATACAAAGGCTACTGATTTGTGGACATTGATTTAATTTTCTGAAACAATACCATATATTTTTTATCACTTCCAGGAGTCTTGTGGTGGAGTCTCTGGGGTTCTCTAAGTGTAAGATCACCACATGCAGTTTTTGTGCTTGGCTTCTTTTACTTAACACAATGATCTTATGGTTTGTGTATGTCGTAGCATATCAGCACTTTGTTTCTTTTGATGGCTGAATGATATTCCATGTATGGATATGCTACTTTTGTTTGTCAATTCATTGGTTGGTGGACATTTGATTTTTTTACCCGCCTACCTTTTTGCTATTTCAAATAATGCTGCCATAAACATTAATTGGCAAGTTTTTGTGTGGACTTCTATTTCTATTTCTTCTATTTTTTATATTCAAGAGAAATACTTCTATTTCTCTTGAATATAAACATCATTTGAGAAACTCTCAGTTTTCCAAACTGGCTGAAGAGTTGTAAATTCCCACCAACAGAAATTAAAAGTTCTGGCTTACCCACTTACTTTCCCTTACTTGTTATTTCTTGACATTTTTATTATATCCATCCTAGCGAGTGTAAAGTGGAATCTCACTGTGGTTTTGAGTTCCATTGTCCTGATAGATCACTAGGTTATCTAACAAATGATTAATAATGCCTAGTATCTTTGCATAGATTTTTACATCTTTTTTGAAGAAATGTCTATGCAAATGTGGTGTTCATTTTTAATTGGGTTATTTGTCTTGTTTTGTGAGTTATAAAAGTTCATTGTATGTTTCAGATACAAGTTTCAATTCAACTAAATGATTTTCCACTATTTTCTCCCATTTTCTAAGTTGTTGTTTTCATGTTCATAGTAGAGTTCTTTGAAACACAGAAGTTATAAATTTTGATGTAGCTCAGTTAATCTATTTTTCTTTTGTTGCTTGTGCTTTTGGTGACAAATGTGAAAGTTTATGGCCAAGTCTGAGGTCGTGAAGAATTACTTCAAAGTTTTCTATTTTTCTTCCAAGAATTGTGTAGGTTAAACTATTCAGTTTGGGTCTTTGGGGTTGATTTCTGTATATAGGATGGAGTAAGAACCCGATTTCCTTCTATAACATGTGGCTATTTAGTTATTCCAGCACTTTTTATTGTTTATTATTTCCACAATTGAATGGTCTTGGCACCCTTGTCAAAAATCACTTTACCATAGACACTTGGTTTTATTTCTGTACCATTAATTCCATTTGATTGATCTATATGTCTAACCATATGCCAGTACCATTGCTGCCTAATTACCTTTGCTTTATGGTAAGTTTTGAAATTGTGAAATGTTATTCTACTTTTTCAAGTTTTGAAATTGTGAAATGTTAGTTGTTCTACTTTTAAACATTTTTTTCTCAATCCTGTATGTTCATATAATCATTTCCAAATACTTTAAGAGTTCTTTTTGTGTTTTTTCATTGTTAAAAACAATTTCACCATTTCACTGAACAGGGGTCTGCAGAGTCCCTCAGACATTATACCAGAAGTATAACTTATTTTACTGTTTTTAAATCTTCTTTTCCACATCCATTAGATGAGCTATTCTGTGTTTGTCTATTTAAAAGTATGAAGAGTTTGATCACATGTTTAATCTCTGTTGCACCTGCCTTTGTCCAATCCAGTGTCATCTTTTGGCTAGATTTTTGCTAAACCCTTCTAATAGATCTCTTTGCTCATGGACTTGACTCTCTATTTCCTATCTTCAGAACAGAACATGGAGTGAGATTTTTAAAGCATAAACCTGAAGATACCATTCATTTATTTAAAACTTACCAATAATTTCTGAATTCACTCTAACAAACAAACAAACAAACAAAAAAAAAGTATTTCTATTCAGCTATTTCTTTTTAAGACATCTGTAGATTATCTGTTAAGATACCCTATACCTCACTAACCATCTTACTATCCTTGCTATTGATTTTTATTCTTTATTGCACTCCTCTTTTTGTTGTATTACAAACAAACCTGGGATTTCCCCTCCTCAGAACCTTTACAACTGACTATTCGCACTCTTTAGAGTGGGCTGTCCACATATATTTGTATGATTAACTCTCTCACTGTTCTTAAGTCTTTACTCTAATTTTAAGTCTACAATGATTCTATTTCACCTTAAAATAATTTCAATAAAATTGCCTAACCTTATTGTTTGTTTTATTTTTATTCAAAGATCTTGCAATATCCTAATAAGTGACAATACATAAATTACATATTTTGTGTGTTGTATGGCTACCCCCATGACAAAACCTCATAGGAGAAAGAATTTATGCTTTTTTGCCCCTCTTCAAGATAATTTATTCAATGCCTAGAGAAGTTATTTAAACATAAGCACTCAGTATATCTTTGTTGAACAAATAGATTATTGATGCCCCCCAATAATAGGTCATCAATTTCATTAGAGCTGATACCATGTCTTATGGTCAATGTCATGTGCCTTGAATTTTGAATAGTCTATAAGTCTTCAACAAACTATTTTTGAGTCAATAACAAAAATTTTAAATAATATCTCATATTCAATATATTACATTGAATAATTCTCTTCTCACATGTTTTTGCAAGTGTTTTGTTTTCCTGCTGTTTTCATTTCTTATGCTCTTGTGTTTTAAGACATACTATTTAAGTCAACTTGCATGTCTAATTATATGTATGCAATTCAGTCTCTGTGAGCTCTCAAAGAGGACTGCAAGTCAGGGTCATTTCGAGTAAATACTTGAGCCAGTTCCTAAAAATCCCTGTTTTGCCACCTCTTTTTTCTCTTTCAGTGGCTGTGTCACTAGTGCTGTTCTGTTGTTGTTTTTATTGTTGTTTTATATTGTCCTTATTGGGCTATACAGACTGCCTCTCAGTACAGCCAAAGCCCCTACATGATCTCTTGAAGGGAAGGTTAGGGTTGCAAAAGATGGACTATTTTGTTTTTCTTAAATAGACAAGAGAAATGTACATACATTGCTGTTTAGGTTGCCTATGAAAACAAAGTAACATAAATACATACTGTATATTCCAAATATTTTTTCCCCACAAAGCAAATTGTCCACTATCAAAAGATGGTCCCTCAATCTGAGCAAAGTCCAGATTATTCTGTATACATGTAAGTTGTATGTCCAAGGGCATGCATTTTTCATTCCCTTTGTTAGTAAAGGTAGAAGAAAGAGTCAAACAGAAGTTTTTATTTAAGAGTTGTTCATATTAAAGAAAATTTTTATTTCCATCTCATAATAGAGGACCATAGCAGAATGATGGAAGCCAAGCCATAGTGTGGTAGAAAAGAAAATCTGTACATTAAATGAACAATGACGGGACTCTTTCCTCAGAGTTCCATGAATAAAGATTAAATCTACTTTATTGTTGGTTGGAGGAAAATAAAAACAACCTAAGTTGAGTGATTGTGGTGTTGCAAGGAGTAGACACTGATAGCTGCCAAAATTTCTATTTCTTTTCTGTCAAACAAAATGTTTAATTTTGATGGCATGTGTTTCTTGGAGATATAAACATTTCTTCAAATATGTGACTGGTATAATTATTTTCTCTTTCTTCTAATATAGCATACCAGAAAATTTTGACTCTAGGGGTTGGGACATACAGAGATTTGGAATTTTTTTAACTTTTTTTTTTATGCAGACCATGTACCTGCCAAGTTAACTGTGTTAGTGGAGGTGATTGCTTGCTTCAGCTATTCTTGATGAGTAGAATTTCATTAGAACAATATGTAAACAATACATTGAGTGTGTCTGGGGAATTCAAGAACCAAATTATGGTGTCCTATCGAATAGGAGAATTTTCAAAGCTTTACAGTCCTTTTCTATATATCTAAAATGATGCACTGCCCAGAGGCAGCCAAGTGGCCTTAAATGTCTTAACAGATTCACAACCATTTAACCCCTTTTTATGTAATTCATAGTCGTGATTATTAAGACATATGAACACCAAAATTGAAGTAAGTTCTTTCAGATACAAACAACATTATTTTTTAAAGATAGAAAAGCAGTATTTTCAAAGCTTGGTAATGTTTTCTAGGGGTCATTGATACGATGTATACAGGTGACATATGAAGCGTGTGTCTATACAAATCAAGTGAAATTTTACTCCTACCCTGACACCTGACATTTCTAGAAAAGAAGCATACTCCAATTACAAGATGGCTTGAGCCTTTTCTTCAAATTATAGGTGCAAGCATAGCCTTGGCCTAGCTGTATTTCTTCATCCCAGGGCTTAGCACTCATAAGAGTTCCATGTTTGATATGTATATTGCCATTTGCCCTGGAGAGCTTTTCAGTCTTTTTCCAGGCTTGATGCAGATAAACAATTTCTACACAAACAAGGCCATGTATAGGTTGAGTGCTTCATATTTAATATTGGAAAGATGTATGGTTCCACAAAGTAAATATGTTATTTTCAAATGTTTCACTAAACTAAAAGGACTATAATAATAATCTGCTTTATCCAGTGCTTATATTTCTTTAAAAAAGGTTTTATAGCTCTGCTTCATCTTCATAGAATACATATTTAATGGACAAATTTCTCTTTAAATCAATGGTTTTGCACAAAAGGATTGCGTAGTTGAAAAGAATGAGACTTAGCTCTATACGTACTCCGTCTAGAGCACACCAAAAGAATTTTATTGGAGGGGAAGGAAACTAAGTGTAAACTATGTCAGGCAGCAGTCATCAAAACTAACTGCTGTAATAGAGAAGTATATTCTTATTTTATATATAGTGTATTGGGTGGCTGTGGTAGTAATAAACATTGTTAAGTGTGGAAAAGCTCTGAAGTGTTTTGACTATTATGCCTCGCATTTATGGCCTGAAAGACACATTTTTTTTTTCTGCTATTTTCTCCATAGAGCAAATGGTCCATTATCAAGGAATGGTGCCTCTGTTTAAAATCAAGCGGATTTTAGGGCTCAGATTTTTCTTTGGCTCTGGGTTTAGTGTCCATGATTATTATGTCAGCACTTCATATTCATTGAAGAAAAGCAAAAAAGATCTACATTTAAGTTTTTAAACTGTGTTACCATTAATATCATTCTCAGTCTGCTCATTAACTGCTTTGAGCAGGTCAGAAGTTGAAAGCATTAGAGCGAGTGTATAATGTAATTGGATATAGAAGATATTCATGGGTTTTATATATTTTAATCATCAACAGCAAAGAGATACATATTTTCCCTTAAGAGCAGTCACTGTTTATCCAGTTTTATTTTCCATGTTTTCAGTTACCCACAATCAAATGTGATTCAAAAATGATAAATAGAAAACTCCAGAAAAGAACAATTCAGAAGTTTTAAATTGTGCACTGTCCTGTGTGTGTAATGAAATGCACCACCCCACTCCACCCTCCCCAGGAAGTGAGTCATCCGTTTGTCCAGTGTACCCACACTGTGTGTGTACCCTACCTGCTCCTTAGTCACTCAGAAGCCATCTTGACTGTCACGGCATTGCCTTGCTTGTGTTCAAGTCAGCCTTACTTTACTTAAGAATGGCCCCAAAATGCAAGCATGCTGATGCTGGCAGCTTGTAAAGAGAAGAGTTAAAATGCTTCTTTGAAGTGCAAAGGTGAAAATTCTTGACAATCAGGAAAGAAATAAAATTGTATTCTTTGGTTGATAGATCTATGGCAAGAAAAATTTCATATCTGTGAAATTGTAAAGAATGACAAAGAAATTCATGCATAGTAGATGTAGGGGTTAATACTTTCCATGGTTTTAGGCATTCACTGGGGCTTTGGGAATGTATCCCCTGTGGAAAGGGGGATGTACTGTATATCTCAATATTAAACCTTTACTTATTTTATTTTTAATTTTTACATAAAGCGTATTTATTTTTCAATTGTGTTTCATTATACTTTTTGAAAAAATACGTCTATCTCACAGAAAAATACACATGCTGAGGGAGCATGCTGATCGTGTATTCACCCTCATGGTATCCACTGCGTGGACGGGCATGCAGTTTATATGCTGCAGCCTCACTTGATATCCCAGTGTTAGGTACAAAGGGTGATGCTGGTGTTGGTGTTAGGGGACGTAGTTCTCAGATAACATTTTCTAATATTTGAGTCCTAAATGAAGCAAATCATTTCTTTTCAAAGGGTAAGGAAATACCTAAAAGAAATAAGAAATGTGTATATTCCATATACGATGGAATATATGCAAAGCTATAGTTGTTACATGTTTTAAGTCACTCAGACTTTGGCTAGACTCTAAGCTTAAGTTGTGATACAATTAGTAGATTTTAGAATCTCTAGGAAATTTCTTTGAGTGTATGATTACAATGCATCATAGTAGCTTTGATAAGGAGATTTACAATCATAACCAAGTAAAAAAATTAAAGAACTATATAGAAGCATATTTAGCTTTGATCACTAAAAGTTGAATGACAACTCAGTCAACCCTCTGTATCCGTGGGTTCTACATTTGCTCATTCAACCAACCAGAAATCAGAAATATTCCAAAAAATTAAACAAGACGGTGTGTCTATACTGAACATGTGTAGACATTTTGTTATATTTCCCAAGCAATACAATATAATCACTATTTACGTAGCATTTACATTCTATTAAATATTATGAGGAATCTAGAGGCAACTTAGTGTGCAAGAGAATGAGTGTCAGTTATGTCCAAATACTGTGCCATGTTACATGTGTATCAGGGATTTAGTCATCTACAGATGTTACTATCTCTGGTGGGGGGAGGGAGGACTCTTAGAACCAATCCCTCATGGGTACAGAGTGAGGAGTATACTTTGCACAAGTATGTCTGTTCGTGAGTGGGTATTCTAAATCTAATGTAACCTGTACAACAGGCTGTGTTTCCATTGACTCCTCAGTTACAGGAAAGAGGAAGCTTTTCTTACTTTCTCTGGCCCTGCGTAGTTGGTAAATCTTTGGTAACATATTATCCTCACAAAGAGGTAGCCCTATTGCCTATCATTACAGAGAAGAAAGGGGAACTATTTCTCCCTTAGTGTCTGTCCAATATAAACACACACACATGAGAAATTCAAGATTACAGTATATTATTATTATCAAATATGTCAGATACCAAATCCACACCACAGAGAGGCAGGCAGTGATGTCAAATCACATGATGATGGATGATGACAAAAAAGGGCAGGCATGTGTAAGAGACCTGGCCTTGGTGTCTACATCTACTGCTGCTTGACATAGTTTACACTTAGTTTTCTTCCCCCTCCAATAAAGAGAGACTGCTTCTCAATGAAAGTTTGATCCAATGAGATCTCTTTTGGGAACCTTGTATCTCAGACAGATGAAAATAATCAAATAAGAGCCACCTACATGAGTAGGACACCTCCTGCTTTTGCTGAAGGTGGCAAGTTCAAACCCGGCCTCTGCCAACCTGCACCAAAAAATAGCAGGGCTTTGTGGCATGTGCCTGTAGTCCCAGCTACTCGGGAGGTGGAGGCAAGAGAATCGCCTAAGCCTAGGAGTTGGAGGTTGCTGTGAGCTGTGTGATGCCACGGCACTCTACCGAGGGAGATAAAGAGACTCTGTCTCTACAAGAAAGAAAGAAAGAAAGAAAAAAGAAAAGGAAGGAAGGAAGGAAGGAA
>CAUYRH010044005.1:0-11169 GCA_963574655.1 Perodicticus potto
CCCTATTCAATAAATGGTGCTGGGAAAACTGGATATCCACATGTAAAAGACTGAAACTGGACCCTCACCTTTCTCCACTCACAAAAATTGATTCAAGTTGGATAAAGGACTTAAATTTAAGGCACGACACAATAAAAATCCTGAAAGAAAGCATAGGAAGAACACTGGAAGATAGCGGCCTGGGGAAAGACTTCATGAAGAAGACTGCCATGGCAATTGCAGCAACAACAAAAATAAACAAATGGGACTTAATTAAACCCAGAAGCTTCTGTATAGCTAAGGAGACAACAACCAAAGCAAACAGACATCCTACCCAATGGGAAAGTGGGAAAGGATATTTGCATATTTTGAATCAGACAAAGGCTTGATGTCCAGGATCTATAGAGAACTCAAATTAATCCACATGAAGAAAGCCAACAATACCACATATCAATGGGCAAGAGACATGAATAGAACCTTCTCTAAAGAAGACAGATGAATGGCTAACAAACATATGAAAAAATGCTCATCATCCCAAAGTATTAGAGAAATGCAAATCAAAACCACCCTGAGATTCCATCTAATTCCAGTGAGAATGTCCCACATCACAAAATCTCAAAACTGCAGATGCTGGCATGGATGTGGAGAGAAGGGAACACTTTTACACTGCTGGTGGGACTGTAAACTGATACAACCTTTTTGGAAGGAAGTATGGAGAACTCTCAAAGAACTCATGCTAGATGAGTTCTTTGAGAGTTGATCCTGCAATCCCATTACTGAACATCTACCCAGAAGGAAAAAAATCCTTTTATCATAAGGACACTTGCACTAGGCTTTTTATTACAGCTCAATTTACAATTGCCAAAATGTGGAAACAACCTAAATGCCCACCAATCCAGGAATGGATTAACAAACTATGGTATATGTACACTATGGAATACTATTCAGTCATTAAAAAAAATGGAGACTTTACAGCCTTTGTATTAACCCGGATGGAAGTGGAACACATTATTCTTAGTAAAGCATCACAAGAATGGAGAAGCATGAATCCCATGTACTCAAGTTTGATATGAGGACAATTAATGACAATTATTGACACGGAGGGGGTGAGGGAAGGGGAGAGCAGAGAAAGAAAGAATGAGGGAGGGATGGGGAAAGGAAGAATGAAAATCATTTTCTTAACTGTAAAACCAATCACCTGAAACTATGGAGTCATTGCTACTTGTTAAGATAAAAACCGCTCAGTGCTGCCCTCACTTAACCTAAAACCTAAAGCTACAACCCCAGGTTGGGTCAGTTACTTGGTCTCCAAATTCTACTCCCTTTTTCAAAGTTTCTAGTCTAAGTCCCAATGTTTGAATCTTAGAGAACCTACTAAATAAAACTTTTGTTTTATGTCTGGATTCTGAACTATTTAAAGACACAGAAGTTTAGCAGATAAAGCTAAAAATTTCAAGCTATTGCCAGCATTTGCCATATTGGAAAGCAGAGCTTACCTAAGCATGTGACTTCTGCCTGTAGGCAGAGTCTATTCCAATAATGTGAATAAATATTGGAGAGAACAGTCTAGACTTCCCTGAGCTTCTGGCAACTGTGGCCTGAAACACACGTGAATGCACGCACACATACAAGCAGGAAGAAGTGAAGCCACTCAAATAGAGTGTTTTATCTCTTAGAAAACATACTCCTCCTCTCCTGGAGAGCAATGAGAAAAATGAGGTTCAAAATACAAGTAATGTTCCCATATGGAAACATGAGGGATGGAACATGTCGTTCCTTCCTAACAGTGGGGACTGTGAGAATCCCACTATGGCCCTGAAATAAGAGGTCTTGGCTGTGTTATGCATCACCCCTTAAAGCACAGCTTAGATTGATTAAAGACACATGGGGTAATTGCCTGCATGTTAGAGTTGAGAGAAGTGTTAAATATGCTCACCACAAAGAAACAGCAAGGAGATGAGATGATGCATATGTTAATTATCTGGATTTAATCTTTCCACAATGCACCTATCCATCAAAACATCTCATTGTTCTCCACATAATTATTATTTGTCAATTAAAGACATACATTTTTAAAAGTAATAAACAAGAGGAGGAGAAACTGAAGTCTTCAAACAAAGTGGGAAAGCTGTGCCCACTTGGCATCAAAGCTGTTGGGTCTATTTGTTACACATCATAGGAGGAAGCCAAGCTCTAAAGAGCATCTGACTCTAGAAAGATAAAGTGTACTGAGAGCCCTTGTGTAGTGAGAGGCCAGCATCAGTAGGGACTTTGATTAGCAAACCAGAAACGATTTTATGTTGAAATTTGGGTTAAAGCCAGAAATGCCTTACTCTGCTGAAGACTGAACTCTTAACCACAAGTCATTATTGCTTGTCTGAATCTGTCCACTAATATAAAGATATCCTACATTTTAAAACAGAAAAAATATTATCTATATTTGGGAACTCACCCACATTTTAATATTCCTTTTCCTTTAGGCAGCTATAAAGATCTTTTAAATAAACAGTGAATAATTATGCATTTAAATTTTTTAGATCTTTGATAAAGACTTCATGGACCACATCCTTTCATACAACAGTGCTCAACCTGTGGGTCATGACCCCTTTGTAACAATGAAAATACATCCTGCATATCAAATATTTACATTATGATTCATAACAGTAGCAAAATTATAGTATGAAGTAGCAAAGGAAATAATTTTATGTTTGGGGGTCATCACAACATGAGGAACCGTATTAAAGGGTCATGGCATTAGGAAGGTTGAGAACCACTACTTTAACAAATCTTCTTTCATGCAATTCTAAGTCCTAATTGGTTCTTTTTACAATTGTTATATTTATAAATGGTATGACTTGAGGAAGACTGTTTTTGTCAAAGTTGGAAATATTTATTGTTTTCCTGGTACTTTGGACACATATATATTAAATAAGAAGTTAATTGTTGTCTTTTAGGTCATACCCTGGTACTAAAAGAAGGAGTTTTCATTTTAAATTTCAAAAACAAGTATCAGCTGAGTTGATGCCTGCCTCACCTTTAAAATCTTCAATAAATAATATCTTACACAAAATGAAAGAAACATTAAGATCAGTTTGTCAAAAGACAGAAACATTGCTAATATATGATGGATGTCTTTGTTTCTCTAGAAAGACAATAATACAAATTCATAGGATTAATAGGAATGTGAGTTTTTCCAACATTTCATGAAATTAGAGGGTGAGTAGGCATCCATTGGAAGTAATGTCCTTGAAGACAGAGGATTTCCCTTTTGTTCAATAATTGAGCCTTTTCCCACTTTAGGTTAATCAAATGGTGGTTTCAGAAGAAAAAAAATGTTACTGATAATCATAACCTGTTTCAACCTACCTGTTGCAAAAGAGATTTGATGACTTACTAGGGATGTGGATTTTATTTAATCGGCTATATGGAGGATGAAAGGGCGAGGATGACAGTCAGATGAACTTCAGCTGACTGAAGCTGTATATTATTACTCTGGCAGATAACTATAGGTTGAATTAGGAGCTTAAAGCATGGAGGCAGTGATGGCTCTTGTTGACCCAGATCGCTCACCAATACAACCTGCTTTCTAGTATCTGTCTACTACTGTCCTCTTGCTCCAGGACAGTTACATGATACACTGATATATAATTCAGGAAGGCCAGAGTTTTCCCACCTGAAAGTACAGAAGACATACTAACCCTTGGGTCGCATCATTGGTGGGATGTGGGTCAGGAACAATCAATCCTGGTACCCAGCCTTCCTGACCACAGTGGCAGGTCCCAGGGGAGCATGTGGCACAGGAAACCAATATACCTCTTATCCAAAAGTTGTGTTTAGTTAGACTTGGAGAAGAAAATCTCTTGCTTGGATCTTATCTGTTGATAATATTTTGGTCTAATATAGTAAAACCTTGTTTCTAAGTTTCTCATCACACTCAGAAGCTTTCTAAGCATCAGAGAGAATAAGATAGGGTGGCACCTGTGGCTCAGTGAGTAGTATGCCAGCCCCATATACCAAGGGTGGAGTGTTCGAACCCGACCCCAGCCAAACTGCAACAAAAGTAATGGCCAGGTGTTGTGGTGGGCACCTGTAGTCCCAACTACTTGGGAGATTGAGGCAAGAGAATCGCCTAAGTCCAAGAGCTGGAGGTTACTGTGAGCTGTGACACACCACTCTGCTGAAAGTAACACAGTGAGACTCTGTCTCTAAAAAATAAAAAAATAAAAATCAGAGAGAATAAGATAAATATTCTGAGGTGAGGCAGAAAAAAGGAAGATGAGACAGAGAATAAGAATGTGCCAATGACAGGCTTACTCGTGTTTAAATTTTTGCCCTTTACATGGTCCACTTTGGGGCAGTAATAAAATTTTCCCATTATTATTTATTCTTAAGGTAAATACAGAGAAAGGGCTAACTAAAATCAAATAGAGTCTTAAGGTGTATACAATAACTTTTCTCAAGACCTGCCAATGTCTCATAAAATAAAAATTTTGGTATGTTGACAATGCCACAGAAGTGGAAAGACTAATCCGTATAACTGCTTTCTCAACAGAAATGAGGGATATGATTCCTGAGCACTCAGGATCTGATTTTTTTCCAAAATGAAGGGGAGTGGTTTAAGCCATGGAACCCAGTGTGTGAATTCAGGACCCTGTAAAAGCACCCATCAGGGTGGATGGGAAATACTAACTGGTTTATGTGGCAAGATGCATGTGGAGTTTAGAAGGACAGGATCAAAAATTTTGTTCATCATAATTTACTTTATTCTGCCAGTAATGATGAACTACCAAAGACTTTTCCAAGTAGGGAAGGGGCAAATTATGGTTCACATTGAGATAAGTGATACTGTCTTATAATGTATAGGATAGCAGAGGCTGATACTGAATGAAAGGAGGAATCTTAGACAGTGATTGTCATAGTTAAAGTAAGAAATAGCATAGGCACGTACAGAGCTTGTCAGTGAGGCTGGAGTAAAACACAGAATCAAAGAATGTGAAGATGTAAAGATTTCTTTGTTTGACTGAGAAAATGGTCATGTGAGAAAGATGGGAGTGGACTGAGGTTCAGGGATAAGTAGAAGTACAGAAATAACATGGTATGTTTGCTTTTAGCCTTTTTTGCATTATTTGTTCTGATGGCACTTCTGCTTGATGGTTCTAGCAAGTGGGTGGAAATGTAGATCTTGGGTTTAAGGTGGAGGTCAGTGCTCATGCCAGACACACACAGCTGAGAAGCATAAGCTAAAAATTTTGAGCTGGATCTATAATATAAGAGACTGACTTGAAAACATGTTACAAAATTAAAAGTGGAGTCAATAATATTGTAATCTGGTACAAAAATTGCCTGGATAATACTAGTATTGTAAAGACAGTTATTGAGAGAAGAGAATTTACAGAATCCTGAAAGGCTAGAGCACTGGCTATCTCTCCTACCCATCCAAAGGAGATATGATTTTCTTCAAAGAAAGCAGAGCCTTATAGTTATTAATGTTTGTTAAGCAGCAGTGAAAAGATGGGCATTCTAAGATCTATTTTAGTAGATATGCCTAGGTAATACAGAGTTGGCTTCAACATGATCAGAACTCTGGTTTGGCACAACCACCTGCAGGTGACTGCTTCCCTGGGCTGGGCCTTGGGCTCCAAAGCAATTTGTGCTGAGATTTGAGGCGTCTGCTTGTGTCTTGTCATATGTGTGGTATGGGTATTATGATATGTGCTTGTGGGGTGGTATGTCCACATGCATATGCAGATATGTACAAATGTATACATGTGTGTGTTTGCTTGTAGACATGTATGATTGCTCTGTTCCAAACTAAAATAATCTAAAATGATGCAAGGTAATTGATATACTTCAAGTAATTTCTTAAGTTAACTTGACAAGATCAAAAAAGCTAGTGTAATTTTGCAAACTAACCATAAAAAATGATTCCAAAAGGAAGTATCTTTTATAGATTATTATTTTTTTAATTAAAAAATCATAAGGGGGTACAAATGTATTTGTTACCTGGATACTCAGAGCTTTTGTTGTGTCCATCGTCAGAATAGTGTTCATTATACCCACAACTCCTCTCTTATCCCCCCTTCTTTGTTTTCAATGTCCCTTCAATCTCTTTGCACCCATGTATACTCATCATTTGGCTCCTACTTATTAGTCAGACTGTATGGTGCTTAGCTTTTCACACCTGAGATACCTCACTTAGGATAATAGTCTCCAGTCCCATCCAAGGTGCTGTAAAAGATGTTATCTTCATTCATTTTTGTAACTGAGTCAGACTTTGTGGTATACATATACCCCATTTTTTTTAACGCACTCATGAATTGATGGGCTCTTAGATTGGTTCCATATCTTTACAATTGTGAATTGTGCTGCCATAAACATTCAGGTACAGGTGTCTTTTTGATAAAAAGGCTTCATCCCTTAGGAAAGCTGTCCAGCAGTCAGACTACTGAATTGAACTGTAGGTCTACATTTATTTCCTTGAGGAATATCCATACTGTTTTCCATAAAGGCCGTACTACTTCACAGTCCCAACAATTTGTAAGCATTCCTATCTCTGTACATTCATGCCAGCATCTATTATTTATTAAGATTTTTATTAATGTGCATTCTGATAGGGGTAAGATAATTTTCCTGATGATTAGCGCCGGTGATCACTTTTTCATCTGTTTGCAAAATATTTCCCTATCTTCATTTGAAAAACTTCTGTGGGATTCTTTCTTTTTTAAAAAAAAATTATTTAATTTTAATGAGTTTAATTTTTTTATTTTAAGATATTACAGGGGTACAAATGTTTTGATTATATGTACTGCTTTTGTACAGTTCAAGTCAAAGTTATAAGTGTGCCCTTCACCCTGCTAGTGTTCATTGTACACACTAGGTCTGAATTTACACATCCCCTCCTACCCTCGCCCACCTGTTTGACTTCCGTTGAGCTTTACTATCATATTTCCACTTTGATAGTAAGTACATGTGGTATTTCTTTTGCCATTCCTAAAAAACTTTACTTAGAAGAATGGTTTCCAGCTCCAACCGAGTTGTTGCATAAAGATATTAGTTCACCGTTTCTTATGGCTGAGTAGTGCTCCATGGTATTTATATACCAGAATTTTTGTTGGTGCTGCTACTTAACTAAAAATGAGACAATTCTTTATACCTTTGGAGGTTTCCTTATAAACTGCATGCTCATGTTATCTATTTAAATAATAATTTTTAAATATATACATAGGGACAAGCCATAAAACTGCACCAATTGGATCTCTCCCCAAGGGCAGCCCATTCTTGGTTCTTAACAGATATTATTAATCCAATAATCTATTGAGGGGTATTTAAGTTGGTTCCACATCTTTGCAGTTGTGAATTTTGCTGCAACAAATTCAAGTGCAACTGTCTTTTTTAAAAAATGACTTCCTTTCCTTTGAGTAAATACACACTAGCAACAAAGCAAATAAAATACCTAGAAGTATATTTAATCAAAAAAGTACATACCTCCACAGTGAGAACTATAAGTCACTGAAGAAAGAAATTACAGAAGATGTAAATGGATGGAAAAGTAAATCATGCTTGTAGATAAGCAGGAAATATCTATTGAAACTATGTTTAAGATTTACTGTGCTGCTGTATAATACAACTGAGTAAAATATGTCTAACTTAAACAAAATTATGATAAAAATTTTTTTTTGCAGTTTTTGGCCAGGGCCAGGTTTGAACCCACCACCTCTGGCATATGGGGCTGGCGCCCTACTCCTTTGAGCCACAGGTGCCACCCATAAAACTTTTCAAGTAAATACCTTGATAAACCACATCTTCCAGCTTTAATCTTCTAGAGGAGATTCACATAATTATATTACCTTTTGTCTCACTTAATAATTTTCATGATAAAGAGTTGTAGCTTGTTTTTACCACCTTTAGCTGAATAACCAAACATTAATTTATATCATCTTATTCTAGCTGGTTGGTCAAAATATTTATGGTCTAATTTTCTGAAGTCAGCCCCAGTACAAACTACAGCCGAGATCAGGCAGCGACACAGCTAGGGCTAATTGGCATTCCACCATCTGATCCACAGGGGAGGATAGCTTGGACAGAAACAAATTCTGTGAAGTTGTTCTGTTCTGTCAGCAACATCAATCAGGGGCAGGGCTGGAACTAAGTGAATTGACCCAGCCCCCATTAAGCACCCGAGGTTGTCAGGCCTCACCTCCCCTTGCCAGATAGTGGCAGAGACTGGCAGAGAGTAGCAGGCCTGGTGGAGGAGACACAGATGTCCCTGTGACTGAGGCAGGCACAAAACCCTGGAGCATCTGCTTATTAGAGGGAACTGGATCACAGCCCTTCAGGGTTACCACTGACTGGGTGTGACAGAGGTGCAAGGTGGGGAAGGAGGCATCAACCTTCCCATGCTAATTTATTTGCTGGGTGGGTCCTTCTGATCTCACGAAGCACCAAAGAAAGTTATACTAGAGCTACCAGTACACCTCTGCTATCTAGTTGCTGGAGACCTTTTGAACTTTCCCACCTGAGACCGTTGCTGACTGGGATAATTCATTGGGACTCCTTTAAATGGACCAATCACCTGAGTACTATCCAAATTGTACCCTGGGTGCATGGTTGAGGGAAAGTTTGATTTTCCTTTTCCAATTGTTGCCTGTTGGGGGTGGGGTGACTTAACTGCTGGTATTTCTCCACAGTTCAGATTTCAACCCAGAGTAACTGATGCACTAGGACAAGACAGAGACCAGCTGTAATAAGCCAGAGCCACTTAATCCCACCACACCAAGAAGATCCCCAGTCTCTCAGGATGTACCACTATATGTGTCCTTGGCAAAGCTCTAGAGGAAAAGGTACAGACATCAGTCCCAGGTTTCAGGCAGGGGACTGGCCAATACCTACTCCTAGAACTCCCAACCAAACTTCTCCTTATCTGCTCATCTAACCAAACAGTGTAAAAAAATCATGGGGCAGAATCAGCAGAAAAACTCTGGTAATATGAACAACCAGACTAGATCAACCCTCCCCACCCCCCAAGGAACAATCTGGTGGATACAACTGAAGATACCATTCATAAACAGACGGCTGAGATGTCAGAAACCAAATTCAGAATTTGGACTGCAAATAAGATCAATAAAATAGGGGAAAAATAGGATTTAGAAATTCAGGGAACATTTCAAAAATTGTCTCAAGAACTCCATGAATTCAAAGACAAAATGATTGGGGAGAGGAGCCAAAATGGCGGTCTGTAGCCATCTTTCCACAAGGGCACCCGCCCAGAAGGAGAGTTAAAGGACAGAAATTTAGTAAGAAAGCCAATGGTTTGGATCTGAGCCAAAAGAGAAGGTCAAAGAACACACATCAACCCTGCTGGGGCAACCTGCAACCCCAAGGGTGCAAACAAAAGGTACAGAGCACATTGCCAAGTGGACGGGAGTCCCCTCCCACATAAGAATGGCTCACAGTATACTCCATACCTCCATACAAACAAGCGAGCAGAGTTCAGATGCCCTCCCACTCAACCACATGGGAGAGACCCTCTAAAAACCCCTTCCCCCTCCTAGCAGGGCACACTCTTGGCACTCTCCTGCCAAGCATAAAACTGTATAAAAATGTATATATTCTCTACCTGCAAGTTTGAACTCTTGGCACTCTCCTCCACTCTCACCCTGAGGTCTGGAGGGCTGTCCCCCACAGAGTCCAGATTCTTGGACATTTTCTCGAGGGTTGTGGATGGGGTGTGGACTGTTGCTGATCTGTGCTGATTTTCTGGCTCAGGAGTGGTGAGAGGAAACTGAGCTGAGAGGAGTCTGAGCTGGAGAGGCAGTCCCCTGAGGCATGGAGATGCAGCTGCAGCTGTGGGAACTATGGCAGTGGGGCTCGCACCCCTGGGGATGTTTGGAGGAGATACTCCCAGGCTCTCTGGGTGGCTAGGGGTAGCCGGGCAGCTTCTCCGGTGGCAGCCACCAGCAGAGTGGCAACCAAGGTGCAGGCCCCAGGAGTGAACAGTATGCCTGAGGCGGAAAAGGCCAGGGCAGAGTGTGGGGCTGCTTCCTAGGGTGGAGACTGCTTTACTCAGCTTCAGATGCAAATGGCCCTCAGGGGATGAAAGCTGAGAAAAAGGGATGGAACTCACAGACTTAGTCAGACCCATTTGCAGCCCAATGTCTGATCCACCAGGGAAAGAAACAAATTCTGTGAACTTATTCTGTTCAATCAACATCAATCAGGGATAGGGCTAGAACTGAGTGAATCGCCCCAGCCACTATCAAGTACCCAGGTTGTCAGGACTCACCTCTCCCTGCCAAACAGTAACAGAGAGTGGCAGACTAGCTGAGGAGCCACAGACCTCCTTGTGACCCAGGCAGGCACAAACCTCTGAAGCATCTGCTCATTGGAGGAAACTGGACCACAGCTGTACTGGGTTACCAGTGACAGAGGGGCAAGGTGGGGAAGGAGGCATCAACCTTCCAAAACTAATCCACTTGCTGGGGGGCCCTCCTGAGCTCACAGAGCACTAGAGCGAGTTATACTAGACCTTCCAGCAGACCCCTGCTATCTAGTTGCCAGAGACTTTTCAACTCTTCCATTTGAGGCTGGTGCTGGCTGGGACAATTGATTGGGACCTTTTCAACTAAGCCAATCACCCGAGGACTTTCCAAAGTGGTACCCTGGGTGTGTGGTAGTGGGAAAGTTTGATTTTCCTTTTCCAATTGTGGCCTGTTGGAGGCGCTGTGAGTTAACAGCTGGTATATCTCCACAGCTAAGACTTCAATCCAGAGTAACTGATTCTCTAGGGTAAGACAGAGACCAGATGAAAATCAGACAGAGCCATGTCACCACACCCCACCACACCCAGAAGGTGCCCAGTTTCGCAAGCAGTAGGACTTTATGGGTCCTTGGCAAAACTCTAGGGGAAAAGGTACAGACACCAGTCCCAGCTTTCAGGCAACAGACTGGTCAAACACTACTACTAGAACCCCCAAACCAACTTGTCCTTATCTACTCATCCAGCCAAATGGTGTAAAATAAACATGGGGTGGAATCACTGGAAAAGCTCTCGAAACATGAACAACCAGAGTAGATCAAGCCCCCCAAAAAATAATTTGGGGGATGTAAATGACAATCCTATGCATAAACAGATGGCTGAGATATCAGAAATCGAATTCAGAATTTGGATTGCAAACAAGATTAATAAAATAG
>CAUYRH010044006.1:0-11007 GCA_963574655.1 Perodicticus potto
CTTTCCCCCCCTAACATAATGCTTTACCTCTTAAAAATAAAAATAAAGTACTAATTCTATATACATCACATGTACCATAAAAAATGTATCCAAAGTTTCTATTGCTACCAAAGTGTTCTAAATTAAAACAAGTTACAGAAATCCCCTCATTGTAAACAGAAGATTACAAGTCACAAAATCAAAGTACACACAGTCCAGAGTCATTTACACAGCGCAACACATCCAGCTCCCAAACCAAAGTGATCTTCAGGTGCCTGTATAAAAATGCATATCAATATACCTTTGCAAATTTATTTTTCATTATAAAGTAAATGAATATAGTTTCTACAATAAATAACCCTCTGGGGCACACCGTGGGGTCTGGTTCTTGTTCCCTAGCACTAAGACTGGCTTTCCTCCTTTGATTAAACCTTGATACAGAAAAACACCCTCAAATCTCCTTTAATCCGGTATTTCTAAAACAAGAGTAATGTATGAACTGTTTAAAAAAAAAAGAAAGAAAGAAAAAGAAAAAGAAAAAACTTGCAGTTTCTGGTGCTGACTTAAATCATTTTTATTATGACCTTACCTATATAGGTAAACATACTGATCAAGATATATAGCTATAAATAAAAATAAACTTCAAATTTTAGAAATAAATAAAACTAAAAACCACTGAAATTCAGGTCCATTACATTAATTTAATGTGATTGATAGCGCAGTTTCGCTGAGATGACGTTATGAATGAACTTACACTGGAGGTTCTTAACTCTCCTGAGCCCACACCACTGGGTGCCGTGTGAAGATGCAGTATTCCTGAACCTTTTCTCTATTCACATCACTGAAAAGCTTTCTATCATCCAGCTCTCTGGGATGTCATTTGGCCTTCGTTTGCTAAACAACCACCAAGCGAAGGCCAAATTTCATCCAAGTGAAATTTATCCGTGATGAATTTAAGGTCTATGCTCCCTGGTATATATTAAAATGTACTTTGTACCAGTGCCCAGGTCTTCCTCTTCCATCCTTCCCTCTCCCTCACAATGCTCCCTGGAGACCCTACACTGCTTAACTGGATTCTTCCTCCTGGCAGCTAAGTCATCTTTCCTGAAAGAACAAGGCAGCTAGTCTCCTATGCGCGAGAGCTGCCAACCAAGGGAGAGCCAATTCTTTATTAGAGATGAGAAAGCCACACACCCAACCCTGCCATATGTTGGAAAATCCAATAAAAAAAGAAAATAATGTCTTCCCTGATTCATCGTAATACTTCAGAATAACCAATGACCACTGCCACACAGCTTCCAAATATCTGTAAACGTCAGACTGGAAGGTCTAACCCTAGTAAGGTCCACACTTATACTAAGAACCCTGAAAATCTCAGCCCCTCTACTGACTCCCCTTTCTTGACTGACTCCCCTTTCTACGGGCATGCCAGCCATGGGCAGGACTGTAGTGAGATGGATGCTCTGAGGAGTATGCGCCCTCCATGCAGCTCTGCATCCACAGGCTTCCAGCACAGCCTCAGATACACAATACTTGTGTGATAATGGTTATTTTTAGAAATAACCTTTAGAGGCTGGCTGATTTCTTGCATTTTTGTATGGGAAATGTGATTAAAATCTGTGCTTAAATCTGAAGTCCTTCTCTCTCCCTTTGTTTCCTTTGAGCTCAAATGATCTCAGTGAAACAGTAAAGCAGATTAGCTTAGGGGACTCTGCCACCTCCCAAGGCAAAATTATAAATCAGACCTAATCTATTCAGATCAATTAATGTATGGTAGACTCAAAATGAATTTTAAACAAAAGTTAGAATGGGAAAAGGGCAGCACCAGCACTTGGTAACAACGAGGCAACCCCCTGTGATGTCTCCTATCATCACTCTCAGGGCAGGATGTAGCAGACTGAAGCTCACCGAGCCATGGTGTCAAGCGCTCAGACCAAATAAGCATGGTCGCTTACCTGGAAAATCTGCCGCTGCTCCTGGGATGCTCAGGGGCTTCCTTGCTGGCTCATCCTTGCTGTTGGGTTAGTGAATGAGGCAAAATCAATTAGAAAAAAAGGAAGACAACCACAGTCACTTGAAGGCTGACGTAGGAAGAAAATCACAGTCACTTGAAGGCTGACCTAGGAAGACAACAAAATTCACCGTGAAGGCTGACATAGAAAGACAATCACAGTCACCTAAAGGCTGGTGTAGGAAGAGACTTACAGTCACTGTGAAGGCTGACCTAGGAAGACAACCACAGTCACTATGAAGGCTGACCTAGGAAAACAATCACAGTCACTTGAAGGCTGACATAGGAAGACAATCACAATCACTTGAAAGCTGATGTAGGAAGACAACCACAGTCACTTGAAGGCTGACATAGAAAGATAACCAAAGCCACCATGAAGGCTCACATAGGAAGACAATCACTGTCACCCTAAAAGCTGACCTAGGAAGACAAACACAGTCATCTGAAGGCTGATGTAGGAAGACAATCACAGTCACCATGAAAGCTGATGTAGGAAGACAATCACAGTCACTCAAAGGCTGACCTAGGAAGACAATCACAGTCTCTTGAAGGCTGACCTAGGAAGACAATCACAGTCACTTGAAGGCTGACATAGGAAGATAACCACAGTCACCATGAAGGCTGACGTAGGAAGACAAGCACAGTCACCGTGAAGGCTGACCTAGGAAGACAATCACAGTCACTTGAAGGCTGACGTAGGAAGACAATCACAGTGAGTTGAAGGCTGACCTAGGAAGACAATCACAGTCACTTGAAGGCTGACATAGGAAGACAATCCCAGTCAGTTGAAGGCTGATGTAGGAAGACAACCACAGTCACCATGAAGGCTGACGTAGGAAGATAATCACACTCACAGTGAAGGCTGACATTTGTCTGGGTTTTAAGGAACACAACCACAGTCACCTGAAGGCTGATGTTCGCCTGGGTTTTCTCAATGCCAGACATGGCCTGTGAAGTTTGATCAACTGCCTCCTATTTCATATCCATAGCAATCCTTGATTTTTCAAATAAAGAGCTGAGTCTTTGAAACATGAGGTACCTTGTCCACCATCCCAGATAGATAAGTGAGGAAATTGGTTCAGTCTGTTCCCAAAGGCCAGCCCTGGACTTCTAACTGCACCATCCTTCACTCAGTACCATGGGCTTGCACAGTCCCACTCTTTTCTGGGCTTTACGAATTCTATGATAACTCTGACATCTCATTTACCTGCTCATTCTCAACTAAATACAAAAAAGCCTGCTTGTGTATATTTTCTATATTTCTTTAAAAGCATCTTTTGAATGTTTACAGCCAAGAGTTACGTGAACTTCAACCTGTACCAAATGAGGAATGTCTTCCCTTCTCTGTGTACACCAGGCCACCATTTGCGTCTTTCAGTAACTGCAACAATTAATTGTGTGGCTGTTATGGCTGCCCTTTCATGCCTGTAATTTCAACCAAAATAATAATTTAATCTGTAAATCCATGCACGCAAAAACCATATCCTCCCTAATTCCTTGCCTGGTGCTTGGCTCAAAACACTGTATAAATTGAGTAAAGGAAGGGAGGGAGCAAAGAAAGAAGAGAGAGAAATGTTTAAAATTCCTTCGTTCCTTGAACACCAGGTGTGGAGATAAACGGCAGCTGCCCTGCAAGAGCTCTAGTCCAAAGAGGGAAACAGACTTGGAAACAAATAATGAGAAAGCAGCGAAGGGAAAATTATCAGAGACGTGGGTGCGGGTGGCATGAAAGCCAGCAAGGGGGAATGGGAAGTCTTCTAAGAGGAATGACATTTGGCATTGAAAAGAGAGTGGCATTAGGCACTGGAGCCAACCACTGGGAAAAGTTGGGAGGAAAACAGGCAGGTGTTTTTTTTCAGGCTATTTTAAATCCCAGAGTAAGGCTGGGTGGAGGGCAATTCCAGGCCCATTTTTACTGAGGAGAAAACTGAGATTTGGAGAAGTCAACCAACTTGCCAAAGATCGCAGCTTGTAAATCTTGGACCCAGAAGTCCGTTGCTCTCCTCTGGATGGCCTGGCTAGCAAGCTGGCCACTTAATGCACAATGCTCCACTATCGTTCTTGAGATTTACCAGGTTTTGTAGATCATTTGATGATTTCGCCTCTAGCACCGTGAACAAAGAGGAGTTTGTTTTCACCGCCGGTCCTCTTCTCATTCTTTAGACTCTCCTGCCCTCTTGTGGTAATATAGAGTCACAACAGCTACCTGAGCCGTCTTCATACATCTCGGGAAAAACTACCTAATAATGAGTGCCTGATTCCTACCCGGTTTGAAAACGACCCATGGACCAAGTGTCTTTTAAAATATTTATCAAAGAATACATTCATGGTTTTAACTTATCCATATATATTTTAAATAGCAAAAGATCCACCCAAATGGAGGTGGGAGGAGGGAAGATGAGGCAAGCATACACACATTTCAATTCTATTTATATACATGTGCATGTTTAAAAAGCTCAGCTCAAATGCATTAGAACATCAATAAATGTCATAATAACTAAGGCACAGAGTATCAGGAAAAGGATCTCCCTAGACAAAGTTACCATTTTAAGTTCTGGACTCCAGTGATTGTTCACTTGGCTACAGTTTCACTGGGTGGGAACAATGCCTTCAACTGGTTATGAAACAGGCAACAGCCTGTCCCCTAAGAGGAGACATCTGCTAAAACCTACAGACATGTGGGAACCAGGCCTTGACCTTGCTCTCAAAGCAAGAATTTGAGAAATGACTTCAAACAGCAGTAACTACTAGTTTTGTTTTTTATTCTTTAGAATTCCTGCTAATGTCAGATGAGTGCAAATGTGAAATGGACATCACCCCATCCCAGCAGAGGAGAACATAACTTAACAGCTAACAGAGACTAAAGACTTTCTGTTGCCAGCAACGATGGTCAACACTCATCACTCTTGGTAGAGATAGTTAGGAAACTTGGATTCAAATGCATGGGGAAGAATGTAAGTTAGATGCAAGGAAGAAATTTCTACAGGGAGTGTGAATGATAATGTGGAGTGTTGCAAAGAAAATTGAACTTAAAGTCTAGAGCACTGGATTCTAGTTTCTGTTCTGCCACAAACCAGCAGTGTGACCAGGGGAAGGCCCTGCAACCACTCTGCATCTCAGTACCCTCAACTGCAAAGAGTGTCACAATAAATCTCTAAGTGTCCATTCAACCCTGGATGTTTACAAGCCTAACCTCTATAACACTTCCCTTTGGAGGCTATCATGCAAAGGCAGAATATTTCAAACTGTTTCCATTTGTTTGGACACAGGTGTACTTGGAACTAGGAGAATAAAATGACCTCTTCAGATGGCCTTCTCTTCCAATATCTAGGGAATTTACAGATGCTTGCCAAAATAGACTTTTTGCCTAAGTAATAGAATTCTAGCACCTCATGGGTTTAAACCTTAAGGATCCAACCCCCTGGATCCTCCCACTAGCCTGACTGTTGCTTCTTGAATACTTAAACACCAGGGGAACTATTCTTTTGAAAGCAATCCAAGCAACCTTTGAAAACTTGGTCATTAAAAAGGTTTTCTTCATATTTAGCTAAACTCTCCCTCAGCATAGCTGCTATTGATTGGCCCTATTTTTATTCTTGATGTCAAAGGAAACAAAACTATTTCCTCTTTTCCATGATGGTTATTCAAATATTAAAGCCTCTGGGAGGCTGAGGCAGGTGGATTGCTTGAGCTCAAGAGGTCGAGAACAGTCTGAGCAAGATCCCATCTCTACTAAAAATAGAAAAACTGGCTCGGCACCTGTGGCTCAACGGGCTAAGGCACCAGCCACATACACCTGAGCTGGCGGGTTCAAATCCAGCCCAGACCCGCCAAACAACAATGACGGCTGCAACCAAAAAATGGCTGGGGGTTGTGGCAGGCGCCTGTAGTCCCAGCTACTTGGGAGGCAGAGGCAGGAGACTCGCTTGAGCCCATGAATTGGAGGTTGCTGTGAGCTGTGATGCCACGGCACTCTATCCAGGGTGACAGCTTGAGGCTCTGTCTCAAAAAAAAAAAAAATAGAAAAACTGAGCCAAGATGACCACTTGAGCTCAAAAGCTTGAGGCTGCTGTGAGCTATGATGCCACAGCACTTTACTCAGAGTGTCAGAGTGAGACTCTGTCTCAAAAAACATATATATTTAAAGACATTTTTCAGTGTCATGTGAGTCTTCTCTTCTAGATTCCATAGTCCCTTCAGCCAGTCCCTATCTTATTTAGTCTTAAGTATGTCACTGTCTGAGCATTCTCTTCTGTCTCTTCTTTTAAAAGTGTCTGAACACAATTGTTTAAGACGCAAAGCAGCATGCTGGTCAAGGACACAGACTCTGAAGCCACAGTACCTGGGTTCAGATTCTAGTTAAAAGAGTAGAATTTGCCTGTCTTGTAAAAGTCACTATTTATGTAACCCTGGGCAGGAACCTAAACTTCCTGCATCTATTCCTTATAATAAAGTATGGATAAAATGGGTTGATATGTCCAAAAGCACTTAGAATAGTGCCAAACAAGAAAAGTGCTCAACGAATTACAGATATAAAGATTATCTTTGAAATATGGCTTCACAAAATAGCACAGGGCAATTACCTCCTTCATTGTAAACATTATGACTTTGTTAATGAAACCTAAAGAATTCATTCTATTTTTTTAGTATCCACTGGTACATGAAATGAGGTGCAATTTCCCATCAATCATATCAACTGTCAACTAAAATTCTAAAATATTTTTATATATCCTACTTCTAAACCATACTTCCCCACATTGTACTAGAATAGGCTAACCCAATCTTATATTCAAACTTATCACATTTCATTGTCAGCTGCATCCCCTCCCACTGGTCAAGATCATGTGGAATAGTTTTCTGTTATCCAATGCATTCAAAGTTTCTCCCCGTTATAGATCATCTACAATTTCTACAGCTTCAATCTGCCAATAAACAAAACAAAACGAAGGAGAAGAGTACGTTGAAGGAAACAGAAACTATGCAAGGAAGTAAAAATTCCCAAAACCATTAGTGATATCCTTGAGAAATAAGAGACATTAATTACCTGAAATAAGAACAGTGCTCTTTTAAAAAAGAATAATTAGAGAAAAATGAAATGGCTCTTAGTAGTCAAAAATATGGAAGCAGAAATAATAAACTCAATAAAAAGTGCGGGAAAAGAGATTAGAGGACATCTGCCGGAATGGAATGGAGCAAAAAGCCAAAACAATGAAAAGGGGAGAAGAACACATAAGAAAATGTAAGGTATGATCCAAGGGATTCAGTATCCAAATAGAGAGAAATTCAAAGAGAACAAGAAAGCAGGTGGGTAGAAATCAATGCTAAATAATTCACCAAGAAAAGAAAAAAAATAAACCCCAGAAGACACAAATTTCCAATTGAAATGTCAATTTCCAGCAAGTGACCAGTAGAACAGATGAAAAGAGATCTGAACTAAGGCACATCATTGTGCAATTTCAAAACAATAAGGACACAAAGAGGTCTTCTAGCTTTCAAAGAGAAGAAAGGAATGCATGCAGAAACTGTATGACTTAAGGCTTCCCATCAGCAACACTGGAAAGAAGATAATGGAATTAAACTTTTAAAGAAAAAGGATTTTTAATGCAGAAACCTCTGCCCAGATAAACTATCAATTAAGGGTCAGGGTAAGGTATCAGCTTTTGCTGTGTAACAAATTACCCTAAAAATCAGTGCCTTTCAGAACAGAAAACATTAAGTGGCTTAGATGAGGAACAGTTCTGGTCTGAGCTGGCTTGGCAAATCTTTACAGTCAAGTTGCAGTTCACCTGGGCCTGGATGATCTAGGATGACCTCACATACATTTCACCAGGCTGGTTGGTATAAAGGGGAAGATAGAGAAGCCCTCAGTTGACACAGTCTGTCTCTATCCGCCCAGTCTCTCATCTGCCAGCAAACTGGCCCATCTTCTAGTGGTGGTTTCAGGGTTCCAAAGAGCAGTAAGGGAAGGTATGAATGTTCCCATGTGCAAGCACCTTCAATTTCTGATTGCTTTTTATTTGATGTTGTCCCTTTAGGCAAAGTCCAGACTCACTATGGTTGGGAATGACCAGGGAATGCGTGCAGCCTTTGTGCAAGCAAACTACCACAAGTAGACTAAAAACATTTTTGATATGTAAGTTCCACCCTATGCAATGCTGTTCAGAAGCTTCTGGAGAAAGTGCTACACCAAAACAAGGTAGTAAATTAAGATAAAAAAAAAAAAAGACCTGAAGTTAAAATAACCAGGGGATCTATCTCAAAAAGAAATTCCCAGAAAAATGTTCTTGGACGATCACAAGATGACAGCTCTGTGGCGGGCCCAGAGAGCAACAAGATTGAATTGCAGCAAGACACAGGGATTCAGAAAGAGACTTCTTCAGCCAGGTAAATTTGACAAAAGACTTTATGTAGTCCCACATACAAAGAGGAGATTTTGACAATTAAGGAAAATCGTTGGGAGTTGAATTAATAATACGTGGACATAAATAGAAACTTCAGCAAACCAAAAATTAAGTCAATTTTATTAAGTTTAGGAAAAAGAAAACAAAATATTGTGCAAGAAAGGAAAAGCAACTTTATTTGCCACCATCATGACCCAGTTACTCTGTTTTGCATTTATTTTGTATTAAGGAATTGGAATTTCAAATCAGTGGGAAACAAACAAAATTTGTTTTAATCGCTATTTTCATTCACACTCTTTCAAATCTTCCTTCCCTGCTCAACTGTAAATCCTTTAACACCTCAGGCAAGTGTCATGACTTTCCAGTTATTTTCAGTTTTTAAAATTCATGCTGATCCTGTTAAGAACTCCAGGTTCATATCTGATTCAAAACCTTCCTTCTCCCTCATTGCAAGTCAGACCTATGGCGGGAGGGACTTGAAGGGAAGGAAGACACTCTTTTATTGCCTCATCCCCTCCCTCCCCAGCTCCTGGATTCTTTGCGGATAGGAACAGGGAAGAGAGATGGAAAAGACAGGCAAACAAACATCTCCTTTGACTGTCATCATTACAATTCTCTCTCTGGTCATCTCTGACTGGCCATTGAGGATCCCTTCACTTGACCTTAGGGAAGGAAAAGCAGCCCTAGGGCTACCCCTGCAGAGGATGAGAAATCTCTTTCCAAGGACACTGCACTCCCCACAAGAGTAGTGACTCAAAAACAGTCTCTGTGTCTCCCATTCACTCTCTAGACTTTTTACACAAACAGCCACCATGCCCTCCCTCCCCTTCATCCTATGCTGGGGTGGCAATAGGGATAACAGGGGGATTCTGTCTCCTAGTAAGGCCTGGAGGGAGGTGTCTGGCTCTCTTCTGCCTCTTCTTTAAAAGTATTCTTTGAACTTATTACTTTCAGGTTGGATTTTAGTCCCAATTCTGGGGTGACATGCCATTATACCTATTCTAGTATCTGTCTCCCAGACTAAACTGTGAGCTCCTAGAAGACCATATCTTATAATCTGATGAAGAGGCCATATCATTCCTCAGACCCTCAGTACATGTGAGTGGAAGAGGCAATGAAAGAATAATTCATTCTAACCCAGCTCCTGGGCTCAAGCTTGATTGATGGATCCTGCCTCCATCTCCCAATTAACTAGAATGACAGGTGTGCACCACCATGCCTGGCTAATTTCTTTATTAGTATTATTATTCATAGACAGGGGTCTCTCTTTCTCTCTATTGCCCAGGCTGGTCTTGAACTTCTGGCCTCAAGCCATCCTCCTATGTCAGCTTCCCAAAGCTCTGAAACTATAGATATGAGCCACCACACTCACTTTGGGGATAAGAAATTGTTAATTATCTTTGGTATGTTCAAGACTCAAAATGTGGCAGCATCTGTAGCTCAGTGGGTAGAGCGCCAGCCCCATATATCGAGGGTGGCAGGTTCAAACCCATTCCCAGCCAAAAAACTGCAACAAAAAAATAGCCAGATGTTGTGGCGGGCGCCTATAGTCCCAGCTACTCGGGAGGCTGAGGCAAGAGAATCACCTAAGCCTAGGAGTTGGAGGTTGCTGTGAGCTGTGACACCATAGACTCTGTCTCTTAAAAAAAAAAAAAAAAGAATCAAGGCTATTTTAAATGTCCATCCTTCTGAGATTGTACAAAATAACCCTTTAACAAATAACTGCCAGAATTCTATCTTGCACATGCTTTTTAGAAGTTAGATGTGGAAGAGGGTTAAAACAAAAAAGCCTAACTTGCTTTCTTTTTTGTTTAAATATCCACCCTCCCAAGAACATAATCCATCAGCATTTCTGAGTACCTAGGCCATGAAGAAGGACCAGAAATATGGGATGGGCCAGGTGTGGTGGCTGACACCTGTAATCTTAGCACTCTGGGAGGCTGAGGCAAGTGGATTATTTGAGCTTAAGAGTTCAACACCAGCCTGAGCAATAGAAAAATTAGGTGGTGTGGTGGGCGTCTGTAGTCCCAGCTACTGGGGAGGCTGAGGCAAGAGAATTTTTTGAGCCCAAAAGACAGAGATTAGGTTGCTGTGAACTATGATGCCACAGTGCTCTACCCAGGGTGACAGAGTAAGACTCTGTCTCAAAAAAATACAAAAAAGGAACATGAGATGCACTCCCGACAGTCCCATCAGTGCCCTGTGAGACTACCCAAGTAATTCCACATGGTTTCCTCATCTGTGACAGAAAGAAGTTGGGCCTTATGAGTATTAAGATGCCTTCTACCCCCAATTCTGTAATATTAAGATTCATTCAGTAACCCCAGTTATTTAAGAATCATGAAAACTCTGATGAGAATATGTGTAATAGCTCTTCTCTAATTTAAAAAAAATAATTAGCCAGGTTTGGTAGTACATGCCTGTAATCACAACACTTTGGGAAGCCTAGGCTGCAGGATCATGTGGGCCCAGAAATTTAAGACCAGCCTGGATAACATGGCAAGAAGCAAAAAAAAATTTAGCAGGGCATTGTGACACATACCCCTAGTTCTAGCTACTGGGGAGGCTGAGGCAGAAAGATCACTTGAGCCCAGGAGTTTGAGGCCTTAGTGAGCT
>CAUYRH010044011.1:0-18851 GCA_963574655.1 Perodicticus potto
AATAAAGTTTCTTGTAATATTCATTAAGGATATTTTGAATTTCTGAGAATTCTGTTGTTATTTCATCTTTACCATTTCTGATTGATGAAATTAGAGATTTTACTCTTTTTCTCCTGGTTAGGTTAGCCAAAGGTTTATCTATTTTGTTGACCTTTTCAAAAAACCAAGTTTTTGATTTATTGATCTGTTCTATAATTCTTTTGTTTTCAATTTCATTTAACTCTTTTCTAATTTTGGTTATTTCTTTTCTTCTGCTGGGTTTGGGATTGGAATATTCTTCCTTTTCTAGTTGCTTGAGATGTCCCTTTAAGTTGTTAACTTCCTCTCTTTCCGTTCTCTTGAGGAAGGCTTGCAATGCTGCAAATTTCCCTCTTAGGACTGCCTTTGCAGTATCCCAGAGGTTCTGATAATTTGTGTCTTCATCATCGTTTTGTTCCAAAAATTAGGTAATTTCATTCTTAATCTTGTTTATGACCCAGCTATCATTCAGCATAAGGTTATTTAGCTTCCATGGCTTTGTATGAGTATGCATATTCCTGTTGTTATTGAGTTCAACTTTTATTCCATGATGGTCTGAGAAGATGTAAGGAATAATTTCTATGCTTTTAAATTAGCTGAGGTTAGAGTTGTGACCTAAGATATGATCAATTTTGGAGTATGTTCTGAGGGCTGATGAGAAGTATGTGTATTCAGTCTTTTTTTTTTCGAGACAGAGCCTCAAGCTGCCACCTTGGATGGAGTTCCATGGCATCACAGCTCACAAAAACCTCCAATTCCTAGGCTCAAGTGAGTCTCTTGCCTCTGCCTCTCAAGTAGCTGGGACTATAGGCGCCCGCCACAATGCTCAGCCATTTTTTGGTTGCAGCCGTCATTGTTGTTTGGCGGGCCCGGGCTGGATTCAAACCCACCAACTCAGGTGTACGTGGCTGGTGCCTTAGCCTGTTGAGCCATAGGCGCCGAGCCTGTATGAAATGTTCTGTCGATGTCTCTTAAATCTAAATGTCAAATGGTTAAGCATAAGTCTAAAATTCTTTGCTTACCTTCTTATTGGAGGATCTATCCAACACTGCCAAAGGAGTGTTAAAATCTCCGACTACTAAGGAGCTGGAGGAAATCAAGTTGCTCATGTCTGTTAGAGTCTCTTTTATAAATTGAGGTGTATTCTAGTTGGGTGCATAAATGTTAATAATGAAATCTCATCATGTTGAGTGTTACCTTTAACAATATGAAGTGACCATCCTTATCTTTCCTTACTTTTGTTGGTTTAAAGCCTATTGTATTTGCAAATAAAATTGCAACACCTGCTTTTTTCTGCTTTCCATTTGCCTGAAATATAGATGACCATCTCTTCACCCTGAGTCTATATTTATCTTTTAAGGTAAGATGAGATTCTTGTATTCAACAGATATCTGGCCTGAGTTTTTGTACCCAGTCAACCAACCTGTGCCTCTTTAGAGGACAATTTAAGTCATTCACATTAATTGGGAATATTGATAAGCTTGGTAGAATTTTAGGTATCAAGTTTTTCAAAAGTCCAGTGTACATTTTTAATCCTTTTGCCATTGTGGAAGTTGGAATTTGATCCAAAGTTTCTCAGTGAGTTTACTTTTGTGGTGGAGGATTGTGCTGGTGATTATGGAGGTTAGGTCTGAGAATATCCTGGAGAGCTGGTTTAGTTATGGTTTAGTGAACGTCTTTAAAGTATTTAATTTCTCCATCATAAATAAAACTCAGTTTAACTGGATACAGGATCCTGGGTTGAAAGTTATTTTGTTTTAGGAGATTAAAAGCCAAAGACTACCCTCTTATAGATTGAAAGGTTTCAATAGAGAGATCTGCAGTTATTCTAATACTCTTCTCCTTGTAGGTTATGGTTTTCTTATGTCTGGCTGCTTTCAGAATTTTCTCCTTCATATTAACTTTAGTGAATTTAATTATGGTGTGCCTGGGGGGATGTCTTATTCAGGTTGAGTTGTGCTGGGGTTCTGAAGCTGTCTGCTATCTAAATTTCAGAATCTCTTGGCATGTCTGGAAAGTTGTCCTTCATAATCTCATGAAGAAGAGCCTCTGTGCCTTGTGAAGCAAATTTGTCACCTTCAGGGATTCCTATAAGGCAAATATTAGTTTTCTTTGAATTATCTCAGAGCTCTCTATGAGAATGATCCATTTTTGCTCTCCATTTCTCTTCCTCTTTGAGAGTTTGGGAGCATTCAAAAGCTTTGTCTTCAATGTCATAAATCCTTTCTTCTGCTTGCTCCATTCTGTTACTGAGAGATTCTACTGTATTTCTCAGATCTCTGAGGGCTGCAACTTCTTGTCTCAGTGTGTCAAAATCTTAGGTTATTTTGTCTTTGAATTCATTGAATTCTTGAGACAACTTTTGAAATGCTCCTTGAATTTCTAATTCCAACTTTACCTCCATTCTATTAATCTTATTTGCAATCCAAATTCTGAATTCAATTTCTGACATCTCAGCCATTTGTTTATGAATGGGATCATCAGTTGTGTCTGCCATATCATTCCTTGGGGGAGATGATCTACTTTGATTATTCATGTTACCAGAGTTTTTCCCCTGATTCTGACCCATGATTATTTTACACCATTTGGCTAGATGAGCAAATAAGGTGAAGTTGGGTTGGGGGGGATCCTGGAGTAGTGATTAACCAGCCCTTTGCCCAAGAGCTGGGACGGGTGTCTATACCTTTTCACCTAGAGCTTTGCCAAGGACCCATACAGTGCTACAGCCTGAGACACTGGGGACTTACTTGGTGTGGTGGGCCTAAGTGGCTCTGTCTTGTTTTCAGTTGGTCACTCTCCTACCCTAGTGAATCAGTTACTCTGGGTTGAAGTCTCAGCTGTGGAGAAATACTAGTAATTAAGTCATCCCACCCACCACAGGCAACAACTGGAAAAGGAAAATCAAACCTTTCCACAACCACACACCCAGGGTTCCACTTTGGATAGTCCTCGGGTGATTGGTCCTGTCCAAGAGATCTGAATCAATTGTCCCAGTCAGCACCTGGTCTCAAGTGGGAGAGTTCAAAAGGTCTCTGGCAACTCGATAGCAGGGGTCTGCTGGCACCTCAAGTATGACTCATTCTGGTGCTCTGTGGAGTCAGAAGGACTCCCCCCCAGCTAATGAATTAGTCTGGAAAGGTTGATGCCTCCTTCCCCACCTTGCACCTCTGTCACATCCAGTCACTGGTAAGCCCACAAGGCAGTGACCCAGTTCCCTCCAATGAGCAGATGCTCCTCCAGGGGGTCGCACCTGCCTGAGTCACAGGGAGATCTATGTCTCCTCGGCCAGGCCTCCACACTCTGCCACTATCCAGCAGGGGGAGCTAAGGCCTGACAACCTCAGGTGGTTAATGAAAGCTGGGGTGGTTCACTCAGTTCCAGCCCCACCCCTGATTGATGTTGCTGACACTTCTATTTGTGCAGAATTTGTGATTCTGTCCTGGCTATATTCTCCTGTGGACCAGGTGCTGTTTTAGTTCATAGAAACTGCAACTCAGCCCTGGTCTGTGCCGGTGTCTGGAGCTGGTGTGTCTGTCACCAGAAGGCAGTCTGTGTTGGGGCGGTGCAATTAGAGCTCACACTTGGCTCTGAGTTCCAGCCTCTGCCCTCCTGCCTTTGTCTCAGCTAAGATCCCCAGAGAGGTGGGTGCATCTTAGGCTCACTAAGCAGTCCTGGCTCAGCTCCACCATGGGACTATGCCATCTCTGCGCTTGTGTCTTCTATTTTCCCTCCCCACAGCACCTGCCCAGGCCGGTACCGCCTCAAGCCTACCCTTTACTCATAGGACCTGTGTTACTGTCCCAGATCTGTTCCGCCAGTGTCTGCCACCAGAGAAGATGTCTGGCTTTCTCTGGTTGCCCAGAGAGACAGGGAGTGTCTCTCCAAAATATCCCCAAGGGTGTGAGCCCTATTGTTCCCACTGCTGCCACTGCTGCTCTGTGCTGCAGGGCACCACCTCTCCCTCTTCCATACAGTTCCTTCAGTCCTTACCCCCATGCCACAGAATCAGCACAGACCTGCAACAGCCCACACTCTGTCCACACCTCTTGAGAAAATGCCCAAGAATCTAGACTCCATGGGGGACAGGCTTCCAGACCTCAGGGTGAGAGTGGAGGGGAGTGCTAGGAGTTCAGAATTGCAGGTAGATAATATGTACAGTTTTATATAGGTTTATGTCTTGCAGGAGAGTACCATGACACCCTAGTAGGGGAAGGAGGTCTGGTTTTTAGAGGGTCTTTCCTGTGGGATTACAATGGGAGGATGTTTGAACTCTGCTCACTTGTTTGTAGAAAGTATACTGTGAGCCGTTCTCTTGGGGTAGGGGACTCCTGTCTGCTTGGTGATTAATTTTGTACCTTTGGTTTACATCCTTGGAGTTACAGCTCGCCTCAGCAGAGTTGATGTGCATTCTTCAACCTTGTCTCTTGGCTCAGCTCCAAACCATCAGCTTACTTGCTAAACTTATGTCCTTTAACTCTCCTTCTGGATGGGAGCCTGTGTGGAAAGCTGGCTCCAGTCAGCCACCTTGCCTCTGCCCCTAATTTTTCCATTTTTAATAGAGACAGGTTCTTATTCTTGCTCAGACTAGTCTCAAACCCTGACCTCAAAGAATCCAACCATCTCAGCCTCCCAGAGTGCTATAATTATAGGTGTGTGCCACTGTGCCTGGCCTGAGACTTTTTTTAAATTACTGAGGCTCAGCGAGTAGGGCATTGGCACCATATACCAAAGGTGTGGGTTCAAACCCAGCCTCAGCCAAACTGCAAAACAAAAAAATAGCCAGGAGTTGTGGTGGGCACCTAGAGTCCGAGCTACTCGGGAGGCTGAGGCAAGAGAATCGCCTAAGCCCAGGAGTTGGAGGTTGCTGTGAGCTATGATGCCACAGCACTCTACCAAAGGTAATAAAGTGAGACTCTGTCTCTACAAAAAAATAAAAATTAAAAAAATAAAATTACCAAACATGGGGTCCTTTAAAAGGGGACCCTTCTAGAACAGCTATGAAAATTAACTGAGATGCTAAAGAAGGCAAGAAACTAAATTTTAAACTAAAGTTTTTACAATCTTGAATCAATCCAGCCTTTCCTAGAAGCAATAAGATCTAGATCCAAGCAATAAGATCTAGATCCAAGCCTGAATGCCTTCTAAGACCATGACCTCCAAGAGCCTCAGTTTACTCAGTTAAAGAGGGAATAACAGCACTTTCTCTTCCTACCTAAGATTTGTTAAAATAACTGGGAAAAAATACATTTGAAAATTTATTAACGACAGGGCCACAGCAAATGGGACTAGGATTATTGTGTGCTGCTTTTGATCAGCCTTAGCAAAGGATTTCATGCCAGCAAATTTTTGGCCAAGGGAATCTAGAGGGGGATAAATCTGGATGGGCATGTTCAGTGGAGGATGCCAGGCCACTGCAGGCACAGTGTGAGGGAGTGGAGACGCAGTCTGGCTCATCATTAAGGTTTCTGGACTTTGACGTCTGGAGGGTAAGAGCACTTCTGTGAACTCTAGTATCTTAGATGGGGATTTGTTTCCTTTGGGGGAAGACCATGTCCCCTCATCCCGTGGGAAGACCTAGGCTTGGATGGCAACCTCTTATAAGAGAAAAGGACAAGGTCAGGCAGGGATTAGGATGAAGATGGGCCATGGGAGAACCTAGAGGAGATCAAATGGAGAAAGGTTGAGTTCAAATTCTCACTACCAGAAATAGGGTTTTCAGAGAGGAAACCACCAAGACCCATCTCCAAATCTATCCTCAGAGGGCTCTGTATGCAACAGAAGGCTCAGAATTGGCACCAGCCTTTCTCTCTTCATCATCCAGAGGAAACAGATGCCACTGCCCATGAGTGGATTTGCCTGGGCGGCTGCTCGGAGTGGGAAGGCAGGTGGGAGGAGAGAAGGGAGGTGCATGTAGCCAGAGCTCTAGCTTCCCCTCCCCCCAGTTCAGCAGCAGCAGACAGACTGTGTCCACAGTTGTGCACACCTCCCTCCCCAGGTGCTCAGGGGCCTGTCATCTTTCTTATGTCCCCCATACCCTCTTCTCAGAGAGCCATATGGCCTTGGAATTCAGTGGACAGTCTTGGGACTCCCAACAAAGCCATGTCCAAAGGAGGCAGGGAATGCTCCTCTCTGGCAAATCACCTCCCCCTCCTAGCCAGCCTCAGTGAGAAGATGCCAAAGCAGGTTAGTGATTCAGTGTAAGGCCAGCTCACTAGCAGAGCTCAGGCAAGTGTGGAAAGGTCCAGTAGAGTGACATGGCAGTGCACAGACTGGCTGTGCAGTAGTGGACCCAGTAAAGAGGTGGCCCCAGAGAAGCCCCGGCAGCATCTGATCTGGGCTGGCAACGGTGAGGCTGGGCTGGACAGATGCAATCACCAGCACCACCTGTCCCTGCCACTCCTGTCTCATCTTCTCACTTGTTGACATTCATCGAAGTGCAGGTTTGGAAGGCATCTGCCATTTGGTTAGCCACCATGTTCTCAGTTTGCTCTGTCTGTTTGATTAGCTTTCCTTATTAAAAAATGAAAATTAAAACAACTCTCGTACTGAACCAAAACACTTCCTCCAACCTTCCCTGACCACCCCGCCTTTCACCTGGCTACAACAGCATCAGAGTAAACTTCTCCTGTGCCCCCACAGCCGTGGTGAACACCAGCACTGGGCATTTCTTGTGTTGCTTGTGGCTCACTTAGACCAGATGCACCTCAACAGTTGGGGCTGGCTCACCATTGTGCACACAGCCCAGTGCTTTTAAATATTTGTGAATTTAGTGGACAAAACAAAGTGTGTTTCTTAGTGGTCCAAGCTCCACCCTCTGGGAATATGTAGCACAAGCTTGATCCTTCTCCCACCCAAACTCACTGCAGGCCAATCAGCCCCTGTCCTGCATCCCAGGCCTCAACAAGTCCTCTGCCCTCCTGACCCACCCCTATTCAAGCCTCACAGCCACCCCTCACAGGTTTCCACATAGTCCCTGGGTCCTTCATGTCTCGCTGCCTTCCAGGTTCTGCACATCCCCCACTCCCACAGCCAACACACCTGGTGACCTTAGCCCTCAACACCCTAGACCAGGAGGTGTGATCCTGCAGCAGGAAGGATGTGGGGGATAGAAGACACGATGATCTCTATGACTTTGATCTTGGCTCTCAGGACTCAGTTTCCTCATCATTAAGATCCCTTTCAACTCTAAGGTTTGGTGAAGCCAATAAATACAAGACCTTTCATCCACTTAACAAACTATTTGGACCATATGCCACTTGCCAGGCTCCGGGCTGGGAACTGAGACCTGATGGCAACCCAGAGATAGGTCACAGAGGGAGAAACGTCTTACACCTCTTACCACACTCCTGCCAGCCTGTGAAATATGAGCCAACACCTGCACTGACTGCTGCTTCCCCTGCACCTCTTGCTTATTCTCCACTAGAAAAAGTGGTAATTATCTGATCGTTTTGAGATTAGGAAAGGGTCAAACGAATAGATTTGTGACCACTACATCTCAGCTCACCTTTTTGGCATTTCTTGCTGCCCCCACACATATCCTTCCCTCTTCTATTTAATAAGAACCCAGAGGCAGAATCTGCCCTCCAGCTGTCCTCCTATGCTGCTGTGACTGGGAGGGTAAATTCAACCCAGACAACTCATGTTGTCTTTGGGCCAAGTGACCCTCGCCAGTCGAGCTTCATTAGCAATAAAAGCAGCATGGTGGTCCTATTCAACTCTTGTGCCTATTTCCCAATTCAATACTCAGAGCTGGACAACATGATTCATTGTCACTCCCTCCCCCCATTCTAAAAGGCTTCACTCTCCTGTTGGGAAAGTCAAGGTCTGCCCGGACAGCGCTAACCCCGCATAGCCAATGTGCTATTAGGGGCCAGCCCGTGCCGCCATGGGAACACACAGAAGCCTCCCTCAGCCCAGGCCTACACATCAGAGAAGACTTCCTAAAGAAAAGGAGATCCAAAACTCAGAGGGGGATCAGGTGTTCAGCAGGCGACAAGGGGGCATGGACTATGCCCTGGTGATGTGCATGGGATGGCTTTGCAGTGCCCACTCAGGATGGGGTGCTCAGAAGAAGGAGCAGTGCGTGCCGCACCTATTTGTAGGACGGAGAAAGGTTCAGACAGGTGTAAGGGAGGCCGGGAGGCCAGTTCAGAGGCTGTCATGACCACCTAGCAGGAGCAGATGGTGTGGTCTGGGGCACTGACCACAGGGAGGATGAGCTGGGGAAGAATTTGAGGCATAATATGGGGGCTAATTTACATGACTCAGGGATTGATCTGAGAAGGCGAGGGAGCAAGAGACTGGAAAATGGTGGCGTAATGGGGCACATTCCTCCTCGAGGACCTGGCTGCTGGCCAGCCCCTGTAAGCAATGCTCCATTCCCCCTGCCACCTGATTTTGGCTTGAACCTGCTCTTCTAGTTCTCTCTGGGGCTGAGGAGGGAAAGAAGGGCAGAAGGCAGGGGGAGGCGAGGAGGGCTCAGCGTGCTGGTACTGAAGGCACATTTTTATCACGCGTCGATGCTCCCGCCTGCCACTTCACTGTTTTCACTCTGCTGATATGCCCCTTGAGACAAAAGGAAATTGGAATTAAGAGGAGACAATGGAACTGCTGGCAGGATTATTAGCTTCAATGAAGCTAATGAAGGGAGTAAGAAGGGGGAGGAGAGCAGAGCTTGGGGGGACGGTGACTCAGGCGGGGTGCTGCCGCAGGGAGAAGGCCAGGGGAAGGCATGGCTGGAAAACCGCCCTTCTGGGCTCCAGAGGTCCTGGGAAGACCAAGGTCGGGGGCTTGCAAAAGGCCAGATCCCTGGGAGGGGACAGGAGTTGGAAGGTGGGAAAGGGAGCACAGCCGGGTGTCAGAGGGGATGTAGGATGATGAAGAGGAGGGGCCTGCCCCTGAGCCCCTGGGGAGGGGCCAGGTGGCGGACCGTCCCATCTAGCGCCACACAGAGGCAGAGTCCAGTCATTTGCAGATGAAGGGCTTATATTTCTCCAGGGGGCCACTTGAAGGTCTACCTGCTCCCTGGGGGACAGCAAGCCCAGCTCCGTCTTCTGCCCCAGGTCTCAAGATGCAGCTCAGGTCCCTAAAGCTCGAAAGACACAACAAGGGAGAAAGCAAACATATTTAGAGACCAAGCCAGAAAAGGAGAAGCAGCATTCAGGTCACGGGGCACCTGCGTGCTCAGGCACCAACATGCACGCGTACACAGGCTCCCGCAGACTCACTACGAGCCTACATGTGCACGTATCCCCACACTCAAATGCACCCCCACACTCACATGCACACCAGGGCACTCACACTTGCACACTCACCCATCCTGTCCAGGGAGGGCGCCGCTAATTTGGGGGTGACTGTCTCCTCTGTGAACCAACTCCCAGGCCCGCTCACCTTCCCCAAGGTATCCACCAGGGTTGTAGCCCCAGCCACCTGGCTGGCATCCAGCCCTCATTGGACCACTTGGAGGAAAGGCGGGGTGAGTGGTCGCTGCAGCAGGATCGCCACTGCTTTGGGACTCTGTTCCACATGGCTGACCCTCAGCCTGCTCTCCCCACAGAGCAGGAAGATGAAACACTCAGAAAACACAGGCAGTTTCATTTCCAAGGTGAGTTTTTTTCCTTCTGTGTAGCTTGTGAGTCACTAGATTAGCACTTTTCCAATTACCAGGAGGCAAAAGCCCTATTATCACAGAAACCCCCCGCAGAATGACGGCTCTATTCTTTCTGATGGCAGCAGCCAGCCCCACAGAGCGCTGCAGAGCTCAGCGAGCTGGCAGCCTGCCATTCCAGGTAACTTCGTGTCCTGGTTTCAAACGTGAACTTTAAAGAACTCACACCACAGCCTTAGCAGCACCTCCCTGGCGCAGAGGGACATGCCAGGACAATCCAGACAGGAAGAAAGAGGAAGGGCGAGGGAGCTCATCGCGGAGGCCATGTGCAGGGGTCTGCCGCAGGGAAAGTTCTGGAGAGGCTGAGGCAGAGCAGCAGGTCTCAGAGAATGGGAGGCTCTGGAATATGCCGGGAAGACTCACTGAGGACCCTCTTGGCAGCCTCCAGGGTTAAGGTACTCAGTCTCACCAGCGGGTGGCCCTGTCCGACTGGGCCAGATGAGCTACTAGAGATGCAAGACCCCTCTCTACGCCTTCACGTCCTCAGCTGTAAACTGAGGGACGTGCTGTATATTCCCTTCCCGGGATGCTCTTTCTGGAGGATTACATCTGCCCCCATCAAGACGGCCAGTTTCATCCAGCTAGCAGCTCCCTGCAAGGATGGACCCCTCAGCTGAGCAGGGAAACTGATTCCTTCCCCAGGGCTCTGAGGCCTGTGTCTCTCCGACCTTCTCCCCACGATCCTCCTGGACCTCAGGAAGTCTAGCAAACACACTTTGGCAGTTTGTCGTGCGGCAGGCATGATGCAAATGCCAGGTGGATCCGATTAGTACCTGTAGCTACAGGGTTGTGTGCTGAGACTTGCCTGGAGCCAGGCACCCCAGCTAGAGCATCCGAGAAGGAGGTGTTGTTATCGCTGTCTTACAAATGAAGAAACTGAGCCCCAGAGGGTTTAAGTAATTTGACCAGCAAGGTTCAAAATCAGGAAGAGCTTGAATGAAAACTTGTGCTCTTATCCATAAGCTATACCACTGTCCAATCTAAGTTGCAGATTGAAAAGTCTCAGGATGGCAAGCTCTGAGGACCGTGGCCTTCCTCAGACTCGCTCCTGCCCCTCTCAACCTACAGCTTCTCCTGTATGACTGACAGTTAACCCCCGATTGCGAGCCTCCGGGGACGTGCTCCCTCACCTTCCCCCGTCCCTGTCTGCGATATCCTGGCAAGTCCCTCTGAGCATGTGAGCTGCTGCTAGGACTATGATGTGAGTTCTTTAAAGTTCACTTTTGAAAGCAAGATGTAAGTTTCCTAATCTCCGTCTGCAGCTCTCTCTGGAACTGGCTGCTGCCGTCATTTTCCAGGGGGCTGTGGGACTTCCTGGGCTGTGGCATCCTGGCCCCTGGGGATGCTCAGCCTCACCCAGAACGCATCCTTTGCTTAGGACGGAGTGTCTGTACGAGGGGCAGGGAGAGCTCGTTCCCCTGTCCTATTCCATCCCTCCCTCCCAGGATTAAAAAGATGTGCAAGGTCAGCCCCAAAAGAACAGGAGATGAAAGGACAGCCAGGGGCAGAGACACAGGCAGGATCCAGAAGAGGGAGGCTCCCTCAGACTCTGCCAGGGAGACGAGCTGCAGCCTTGGAGGGGCCCAGATGGTACCATTTCCCCCCAGCTTATGGATTCCACGGGGAGTTTTAGTGGCGGTTTTACCGCAATGTTGTTCTGTTGATTTGGGGCTTGGTGTTCGCCTTTTAACAAACATTTCCCACCCTTTTAATCCATAACTGAATTCTATGCTGGCATTAGGAATCCCTGCCTATTTCTGCTGTCTCCAATGTCTTTGTAAGCTCTGTCCAGGCGAGTGGGCCCACGTGACGGGGTGCTTTGCTGGGTGGTTGGGACACCGCCACCCTCCAAACTCACATCAGATACGTACAGGAAGATACTAAGCTACTCAACAGAGATCAATTTTTAAATTCTTTAATAGTGTCTTAGCAAACAGACCCCTCTATCCAGAGAAGCAAATAAGGTCCCCTGGATGTACTGATGGCCACAGTTTTTAACAATTTTCAGACCTACTTTTTTCTTAAGCAAGAAAGCTATTTATTAGCAGTGCTATTCACTTACTTCATACAAATAGCCCAGCTGCACGGAGAAAGTCAGAAATGGCAGCAATGCCTAATACATTCATTGTTTTGGGTTTTTCCTTCTTTTTCTTTGTTTTTTTTTTTTTTTTGCAAGTTGTATCTTCTGTAGCTCAGGGGACATCAATTGCATAATTAGAACTAGTTGCATTGTTTAATTATTTATTGCACAATATTAATAAGAATATTAATATTCTTCCTAGTGGCTTATTTTTAAAGTTATTCATGCTTAAGTATAACTCTACCAAGGAATAAAAGATCGGCATTGGCTCGGCACCTGTGGCTCAGCGGGCTAAGGCACCAGCCACGTACACCTGAGCCGGCGGGTTCAAATCCAGCCCGGGCCTGCCAAACAACAATGACGGCTGCAACCAAAATATGGCCAGGCGTTGTGGCGGATGCCTGTAGTCCCAGCTACTTGGGAGGCGGAGGCAAGAGACTCGCTCGAGCCCAGGAATTGGAGGTTGCTGTGAGCTGTGATGCCACGGCACTCTATCCAGGGTGAAAGCTTGAGGCTCTGTCTCAAAAAAAAAAAAAAAAAAAAGATCGGCATTATTATTGCCATAAACTTTTAATTAGGACGGCGCCTGTGGCTCAGTGGGTAGGGTGCCAACCCCATATACCGAGGGTAGCAGGTTCAAACCTGGCCCTGGCCAAACTGCAACAAAAAAATAGCTGGGCATTGTGGTGGACACCAGTAGTCCCAGCTACTCGGGAGGCTGAAGCAAAAGAATCACCTAAACCCAGGAGTTGCAGGTTGCTGTGAGCTGTGTGACCCCAGGGCACTCTACTGAGGGTGATAAAGTGAGACTCTGTCTCTTAAAAAAAAAAACAAAAAAAAACTTTTAATTACTCTTCAGTCTCTTTGTGGCTATTTTTGCATTAGTCAGGAAGTTCTCCTATTCTAGAGTGTCCATCTCAGCTTCTCAGTGCTTTCTTAGACCATTAATTAGCCAAATAACCACTTTGCTACTTGACAGACTTTGGATTCTAATCCATGGAAGGCTGCAACACCCGGGGGACAGGTCAGGCAGGAGAGTGAATGTTACACCATGTAGCCCAGCTAAACTGGACTGTCTTGTCTTTCTACCATACCTGCTGCAAACTAGTAATAATAATATGAAATAACTATGGAAGGGGGCTTTATAACTTTCCAGGGACTGTGCTGAGTGCTTTACATGCATTATCAAATTTAGTTCTTGGATCAACCCTGGAGGGATTTATTATTGTCCCAGTTTTACTGGTGACAGATTTGAGCACAGGAAGATTATGTAACTTCCACTATAATAAACAGCTAGTAAATAGCAGAGCTGGGATTCAATCTCAGGTCTGTCTATTCCAAAGTTTGTTTATGCCACCCGTGACCTCCCGTACTGTCTGTACTACTAACTAGGCCAGGAGGGGACGACACAGCGTCAGACCACGGATCTTCCCTGAGGGTTCCAAGTGTCTGATGAGCACCCCTTGCTTATTCTCTGGAGAAGGTACTCTCTCATGGGAGGTGTTTGCTAAGCACGGAGCCTGCTTCACCACCCACCTCCTTCATCAGCTCCTCTGGCCACTCTGAGCTTCTCTCCCTGTCCATAGACCACAGATCCCTAGAGTTCAGAGCTGGGGGGTTGGGGGGCACCTTAAACATTATGTAGTCTGATGTCACCATTTTGCACAGAAGGAAGCTGAGGTTAAGTTACTTGTTTGCGATCACACAGCTAGCTAAAGCCAGAGCAGGATCTAGAACCCAGATCTGGTAAGTTTTGTTGAATGAATAGGGCCTCCCCTCGGCCCCCATTTATAGCCCTTCCCCTTCAACTTCATCATTTCTGACAAACAATCCATCTGATTTAATCTTATTAAGTCCAGAAGGCTCATCCAGGTCTCAGATTCTGCACAAAAGTGCAGAGAAAGTTCCACTCTTTTTGAGCTTCAGTGTAAAGTAGCATTTCCTCCGTTGCCCCTCCACTGAGCTTCAAAGGGCACCTTCCTCATCAGGATCAAATCTCAGGCTCTCTGGGCAGACTCTGTCCTGAAGCAGGACCCTTCTCAGCACTGAATCATCTGAGGGGCTTCTATCTTTATTGTTTTTTAAATCTCCGTGATATCCTTTTGGGGCCCAGTGCTCTGAATCCCAGGTGCAGTCTCCCTGCACAGAGGAGAGCATGCTATTCATCCCACTCCTTCTCTCTGCCTCCCGGAGCCCTGAGCCCTGGGACAACCATTCCCTGGCTAAGGTCACACAGCACATGGAGGGACCACAGAGACCTGCAGAGGCAATTCCTGCACGTATTCGGGACTCCCCCAGGCTCCCCGCTTCTCTGGAACCCCAGCAATACAACTGCCTGTTAGCACCCAGAATCTCTTTGTCCAAGATGGAATCTGCCCCTTTTGCACAGGCCCCCAGAACCCCAAATATCCTCATCTGTATGGTGAAGGATATGATTTCCAAGATTTTGAACTAGCTGTGTAGCTTCAAACAAGTGACTGTCCAAGGCTCAGTTTCCTCACCTGTATAATGGGGATGATAACATAATTCAATAATATGCATAACATTTAGGGTCTAACACTTAGTTCGGTTTCAGCAAATATTAGCTGTTCTTTTATTATCTAGGATAGTTTTGCAAAAGGGAGAAAAGTGAGCGAGAGGCCTGTGCATAACACGGGGCCAACATCTCCCTGAGCAAGTGGGTGAGGCCTCTGGGAGCCAGCTTAGAGCAACTCCATGGGACTGGGGGCTCACATCCACTGGCTGAGTTTAGCTGTCACCCTGAGTCCAGGGCCAGCCCAGCTGTGAATTTGTGCCTGTTATGGTCTGAATTGCATACCTCCAAAATTCAAATGCTGAAGTCCTAACCTAGTAACCTCAAGTGTGACTGTGTTTGGAGATTGGATCTTTAAAAAGGTAATTAAATTAAAATGTGTCCTTTTACGGTGAGTTCTAGTCCAAATGACTAGAATCCTTATAAAAAGGGAGGAGGGCACAGACAGAGAAGGATACCAGCCCTGTGCATGCACACAGAGAAAGCCGCATGAACACACAGGGAGAAAGCAACCATCTGCAAGCCAAGGCCAGAGGCCTCTGGAGAAACCCAACTGTGGACTTCCTGATCTTGGACTTCAGCCCTCAGAACTGCAATAAAATATCTGTTGTTTGAGCCACCCAGTCCATGGTGCAGTGTTTTGTTCTAGCAACCCTAGCAAGCTCATACAGAGATTCTCTGAGTAGAAGGGTTTGCTAAAGGCAATTGTGGTTGAGAGCCCAGATGCTCTCATGAGTCCTGTACACATCTTGCTCTTCCCTTTATCCAGAAAGCTCCAGGGCTCCTAAGGGAGCTGCAGGGGAGCAGGGAGTGTAGGGAGGTCTACAGAAAAAATAATCCAAAGATCAGCTTCCCTGTTTAAGGGGCATGCAGGGATAGCTCCTAGGAGCTAGAGTGGTATTTGCAAGAGGCAGGCTATTTTTTTTGTTTTTTTGTTTGTTTCTTGGAGACAAGAGTCTTACTATGTCACCCTTAGTAGAGTGTTGTGGCGTCACAGCTCACAGCAACCTCAACCTCTCGAGCTCAAGCAATCCTCTTGCCTCAGCCTCCCAAGTAGCTAGGACTACAGGCACCCTCCACAATGCCCAGCTGTTTTTTTGTTGCAGTTGTCATTGTTATTGAGCTGGCTTGGGCCGGGTTTGAACCCTCCAGCCTCAGTGTATGTGGCTGCCACCGTAACCACTGTGATACGCTCGCCGAGCCAGCAGCAGGCAGGTTTTTATCCTGAGGCATCAGGTGCTAAACTAGCTGAAGCAGGCAGTGGGGTCTCCAGCTTGTCTCACCTCAGCTCAGATCAACTTGGGTCTCATTAATCCCATCTCCCTGCCCCCTCTCTCAGGCCCCCATGCATAATAAAAGCAGGTGGAACAGCAGAGAAAGCCCTAATCTGGGAGACAAGATAAATTCTCGTCTGGTCTTTTTTACACGATATGGTCCAGGACACTCACCTCTCTGTCTTCATCTGCTAAAGGCCATCCTGCCTGCTTAGCTTGCTGTGAGGGTAAGCATGGATGTATCCCTGTGCGTGCTTGCAGAGGGCTCTCAAGGTCTCTGTATTGTTGAAGATTGTTGAAACTGTTCTTATTACTCTTTGCAGGAAAATATGTGGTTGGAAAACCCAGAAGGATGATACCAAAACCATGAACAGGCTGAGGAAGGACTTGGGGACTTGAGGGCTAAAGAACCTCAGCAAGCCTTAAATGAGTTGGTTGCTCATTGGTTGTTAGGGCTCAGGAGCGGACTCTGGGTGGGCAGAAGTTTCTCTAGAGCCAAGAGGTTTTGTAGCCATTTACAAGTGCCCAGCTCTCCCACCCCCAAAGAGCCCAGAGCTCTATAGAGAGGCTACACGTTCCTCCAGATTAGTCTCTGATTTTTAGAGGAAATGATTGCTGTGACACCATGCTGCCCGTCATGGCCACCTCAGATGGGGTACAAGTGGTAGGGTTCAGGCTGGTGTATAGAAGAACTGGATGGTGATGAGGGGTGCTAAATACTGGATCCCAGACTAGCTGGGGAGGCGGCCACCACCCAATGCTGTTCTCCATCCAAGAATCTACCAGGGTCATTGAGCAAAACCTCTGGAAGGGAGAAGGTGTGGAGAGCACAGTAAAGTGGAAAGCAGTTTGTGTCCTTGCAGCCAGGCAGGAACAAACTTCAGGAAGAAATAGTGCAATTCAACAAAGACAGATTTTCCCCCACCCCTTCACACCAAAGAAGGATGATCATGCGCCTACCTCTCAGAACCTTCCTCTAGAAGGGGAGAAAAGGGAGGGGTAGAGAGAGCTCCCCGTGGCAAACCATTCTAGGCTGATTGTTCTTTTTAACAGCTTTAGAGATGTATAACACACTGCACCTATTTAAAGGATACAGTTTGATGAGTTTTTATACATAGGTGTGTGCACCAGAGAAACCATCACTGGATTACCAGCAACTTCCATCATACTCAAAATTTCCTTGTGCCCCTTGATAATCCATCCCTGCCTCCACTCCCATCCTCAGGACACCACTGGTGTGTTTTTTGTTACTATAGTTTATATTTTGTTGAATTTTATATGAATGGAAATTTACAGTGTCAGAGCCACTTGAAGGAAGAAGGCAGGATGCGGATTCAAAGTACAAGCTTGCAAGAGGTGAGGCTCACCAGGGGTGCAGGAGAGCCCTGAGCAACCTCCGCAGTGGCTATTTATTGAGAGGTGTGGGAAGTGCCCAGTAATCACATACAAAGGCTACATGCTTAAGGATCATGCTCTTTCTCCCAGTGGGCTTGACCCCCACCCTGAAGCTCCACAAATACTCAAGGTCCAACACCTACTTATTAACGAGCAACTGACCGCATTATTTGAGGGCTTGTCCCCAGGCTGCAAAACATCTCTAGGCCAGCCAGGAGACTGTCCTGCTCTCAGAGTTTCCCTCAAGAACTGCTGACTGTTCTCATAAGCATGGCATTCATTCTCCTACAGTACAGTATGTACTTTGCATCAGTGATCTATCCCTTGTTGCTATGGAGTAGCATTCCATTACATGCATACACCACAGTTTGTTTATTCTTTCACCTGACAATGGCCATCTGTGTTGTTTCCAATATTTGGCAACTATAGATAAAGCTCCTATGAACATTTGCAAGTGGGCACAAGAGCAGGTCAGTGTGCAACAACTTTTTGGCGAGGGCAGGTATTACCACTTCTGCTGACAACAACTGTAAATCTTTGTGCTTTATAAGACTTTAGGGTTTAAGGTCTTTAATCTTCATGGCCTTGTTACGTACTGAGGTAGTTAATGTGGATGAGGTAGGTTTTAGGCACAATTCAAATATGTCCAATGTTAAAAGTTGTAGGGTTTGGAAGGCCAGTAAGATGTGCTCTTAAGGACCTGTTGTAGACCAACAGCCCCCAAAAGACCCGAGTCTGTCTCAGCCTGTCTCATCCTTGGTCCCCAGCATGCGCCCCCCACTTTGGGTTAATTCTGAGAACAGGTTTCTGACAAGGAAGTTCTCCGAGTTCCCTTGACTCCCTAGCCACGGTTAAAACAATGGTAAAAACTTACTCAAGCAGAGTTTCCCAAGCTACTGAGTCTCCCAAGCCAAGTTAGTCCTCATGCTGACTGCCACAATGCAACCCCCTGTACCAGCCCCCTGACTGTAGCCCCACCCTGAGCTAACTGCCATGATGTAACCCTCTGAGCCAACCACCTGACTGTAACCCTACCCTATAACCAGCCAGGTTCTGCTTTTGTACATGCTTGCTTTGCCACATCAGCACAAAAAGGGTATAAAAATCAGCCTGTACTGCACTTCGGGGCCATTTGCCCTTTGAGGCAGTGGTCCACCTGTGCAGGTGTAATAAATCACCACCTGATTTGGGCCGTTTGCCCTCTGGGGCACCGGTCGCCTGTGCAGGTGTAATAAATCATTACCTGATTTGTGCCTAAAGTGGAGTCTGTGTTTTCTTATGGGGGGCTACAGTTACAACAGACCTTATACTGTAGAACTTTGGAGATGAGGACACTGAAGCCCCCCCCCACCCCCCGCAATGGAAACCTTGCCCGGGGAGACACAACTGAGAGGTGTTAGAGTGAGAAGTCAAATCCTGGTGGTCAAGCTCCGCCAACAAGTGTTTCCTCTACGCCCAGTGAACTTCATCATGACCAGGAGGCAACTAGGAACACAGGGAAAGAGCAACATGAAGAGCAAGCATGCAAAGTTACACTGTACCTTGACCCTCCTCTCACACACCAGCCTGAGCTCCAGCTGGTCACCCCCATTTCCAACGCAACTCAATACTTTCTGACCCTACCTTTTCCTTGATCTTGACTTTCAAGTGTGAAGGAGACAACAATGAAGAGGGAGGTGGGTTCTGAGCCTTTCAGGCTAGCCCCAGACTCCCCTTTCTTAAGTTATTTGGTAGGTGCAATTTCTAAAGCCCTTCTGGAATCAAAGTTCTGTTTCAGGAGGACTTGGCATCTTGCTGTATCCACCATCCTGCAAGGGAAAGGTGGAGTGCTCTTCTGACGCAGCCATCTGCAAGATCCACTCAGCACTTTTGCGACTTTCACCC
>CAUYRH010044012.1:0-20759 GCA_963574655.1 Perodicticus potto
GAATATAAATGTCTTCATATAGTGATTAAAAGGCCATGAAGGCTATGTTAAATAGTTCAATGAAAATATTTTAGATTGTATATGAAGTCAGCACATTGTGACCCATGATTGCACCAATGTATACAATTATGATTTAATAAAAAAAAAGAAGAAAAAAAGAGGCTCACCCAGAAGGAGCTGTTTTGAGATATAGCTAGAAGGAAATGCATCAGTTATATAAAACTTCTAGTATTTAAGAGTTCAATGGCAATGCTAAGGTTTACATAGTCAAATGGGTTGTTCTTAAGTGTCATTTTAAAATATCAAAACATTTGAAAACCAAATGAGATTCGGGACAGTCAATTGCCGACTCAAGGCACAGAGGCACAGTGTGAAAGTCAGGAGAGTTTTGGACACCTTTTAAAATGACCCTTATCTTTTTAACAAGAAGGAAGAGTGGCCTGAGATTAATAGGATTGTGATATTAGTGGGTTTTCAAACAAGTCTTTATCAGTCTTCTGTGCTAAAATCAGAGCCCTGAGACATGTGAAGAGTACATTGGATAGATGTGGTTCAAACTAGGCTACAGTCTTAAGTTGAGGGCCCTTTATTATATTCCCAGGTGGAAGCATTTCCATCTCTGAATCCCTAATCTGGCAAAAACTGAAGTTGTGAGATGTGAAATCAGAAATTCTCCAAGAGAATCACTAAGAGCAATGTTGAGATTTCCTTCCACCTCCACTCTTGGGTTCCAGACCCATGTCTTCTACCGACCAGGATGAGGCATCTCCTGGTTAGTATATGCTGTATCTTGAGTGGCTGCATACAATCTCTAAGCTAGTACCTCAGCTGTGCTTTGAAGGGGCCACTCCAACTTTCCACTAGATCGGGAGCTTTTGGGAGCTGGGAAATACTTTAGGATCTGTGGATTCTCTGATCATATATTTCTTGTCATACTCACTGGCTCCAATCATAAAGTGGGCTCCTTGGTCCAAGGCAACACTATTTAAGATACAACATGACTTAAATAGTCGTGAATCAGTCTATGATCCCTGGGGTATTGGTTATGACAGAGGCCCTGAGAAGAGAGGAGATAAACTCCTTGTACTATCCAGTACCACTTCTGACCCATCTTAAATTCAGTCTGTCCTGTCAGTGGTTCTTACAGTTGGGGGTTACAATTTCTGGGAAGGAAGAAAGGAGGGAATGAGGGAAAAAAGGAAGGAAGGGAGGGAGGGGGAGGGGGCGAGGCAGGGAATGGACGGAAATCTTACAAAAATTACTGTACTGATGTTTATCAGTTCCTTCTTCACCAATCATTGTTAAGTTCTCATTGTCCACCTGCCCTCAGATCTTTATCCTTGAGGAAATAGAGTCCTTGGTGGATTTTTGCTGAAATTGACCAGTTATGTTTGCCACTCGTCATGAACTGACCAAGAGGCTCCACAGTGACTCAATCCCTGACTTCTGTACTCCATATGGCCTTCATTAGGTAGCAGCAATTCTATATCCTCAAGATAATCAAAGCCAGTTGCCCCGGGTCCTTTCTTTCCCTGCTGGTCTGTTGGCGTGATGAGCCCACAATGAAAGGAATGATGTTGTTTCCTAAAGGTGAATTTGCATAGCTCTGCTCTTTCCCATTATGGTATGGTTTTATAGTTTAACTATGAGTAGACAATTTGATTTGATTTATTTTCAATTACTTAATAAGTGCCCTGCTGCCAGTCTTATCTGCAAACTACAGTTCAGTATGATTGGAGATCAGTGTGCATGAGAAAGAGGTAGTAAGAGATAATTTTAGAAAGATAATTAGAGACCAATTCATGAAGTTGAGAGTCCATACAGTAGGTGATGAAATGTCACTGAAGGATTTTTAACCTATGGAGAGATGGGTTCAGATATATTTTAAAATGTCTGGGAGGATTGAGACCTGCAAAAGCGAGAATGGTCAGGAGGATCATAGTGATCCAGCTAGATTCCCAAAGAAGGGCAATGGCACCTGGATAACGGGGGAAAGGACAAACTGGAAAATACACTCCAGCAAGAGATGTTCTGTTTTGGTCAATAATCAGTATGGGACCTGAGAAAGGAGGGGGCGTCCTGAGTTAGGCTTCCTCTGTTCTCTCAGCTCCTTGTGTCTCACCCTTCTCTTTGTTTCTGCAGCCTGTCACTCATTAAACACTAGAAGACTCAGAAAAAGTCCAGGACTTCAAAGACACAAAAAATTTGGCTTTGTAATATAGGATGCAGAACACTTTTAAAAGCTAAGGTTTGCAGAGGTACTGAGATAAAACAGAGAATATCCTCCAAAAAATGTGCTAAAGTGCATCACCTCCAAACGGATATGTTTAGTGCCTGGATTTTGGCAATGGCACCATAGGGGCCTACACAAATGCTCCTCAAGCTGTCTACATCAAATATGTGCAATTTTAAATATCTAAGTTATACCTCAATAAAGCTTTTAGAAAGTGCCAAAATCACACAGTTTCTAAGACTTTACCTAAAAATAATTCCATGGCTTTTGAGCAGCATCTCCACATCTCAGGTGTACAAACTACACAGATTCGCATATCATGTATAGCTTATATATTGATATTTACATTTAGTTTACACATTTTATATTATATAATCTCTGTGCTATGCTATATATAGTATAGTAGGCTGAAGACTATACGTTCCAAGTTCAAGATGGGACTCCTGGGAATTTTAACTTATAGATTGTATAACTGAGGCACAAAGTTGTCCTGTACTGCATTTGGTATAAGTTTGTCTTACTCTTTCTCTACTATGAACTCTTTTTAAATGTGGTTTGTTATTGTAGCACTTATTACAGCAAAACCATACTTGAACAGTTCCAAACTGTACATACATACTGTATGGAGCCTACCCTCTGAAAGTGTTTCTTATTTCTTTGTGGAATTTCATATCTTGCAGTGTCCTGTAAATAAAGATTAAAGTAAAAAAATATGTCCATATACATAATGGACAGATTTCATATGTATATTAAAACTTATACACACACACACACACACACATATATATATAATATGTACGTAAATCTATATATGGAGAGAGAAAGAGAAGAGCCAAGAGATAAGCTGGCTAATGCGACAGACAAGATAAAAGAGAAATTGTTGGGCTGGGAATGAGTCTTCGATACACTCCCAGCTCTCCCAGGATTATTATCTGTGGACAGGAGAAGGACCACACAAAAAAGAGAGCCAGAGTGAGACTGCCTTGAGGCATTCGTTATGTTTGAGAGGCATGTAAGACTTTTGTGTTCAGAAGAAAGGAGACAGCTGGAAGTGTACAAATTCATCAAAGTCATCGAAATGAGTGAAATAAGTCATGAACAGTCTACACATAAAATACTCAAGAGCATTGACTGTGAAGTGGTAATAGAAGAAAGCACAGGTATGATTAGGTGGCCCTCCAAACTCTAAGGGGGTATATACCAATGGCAAGACTCTCTCTGGTTTCTGCCCTATGTTATTTTCTCTTTGCAGAAACTCATTTTAAAGAGTTGCTGTCTGTACTGACTCATCTCTTGGTCCCTCTTCATGCACTCTGATCAGAAATTTTTGCATTACTCCCCTGACAGTGTGTTAATGGGACAATCATTAATATATGCACCAATCAAAGCCAGGCTGGGTGGGCCAAACCCAATGGGTAGTCTCCTGTTATCTTTTATTTGAATTTTCATTGCTGTTTGACACAGTGACTACTACTTCCTTCTTTTGGCTTCTATGATCCCACACTCTTCTTATTTCTTTCACCTTCCTGGCTGCTTTTTTTCAGACTTCTTTATTGGATCTACCTCCTCCACTTGTACTATACATGAGAATACACCCAGAAGCTCTTCTTGGCCTTTTCCACATTTCCATCTACTCTTTAACCATAGAAAATATGGCTTAGTAGCTTGGATTTAAGCTTGTTAACATGCTGATGAATACCAAATCGTATCTGCATTTCCCTCTACTCACCGCTTATTCGCTTCCTTCCTTCTTTATTCCTTTCTTTATTCTTTCCACAATTGCTGTCTTAGTACTTGAATAGCATAAGGTGCTGTGAGATGGACGCCAGGGATTGAATTTGAATAAAAAAAGGTATAACAAGCAATAATAGGGAAGATAAATTACCTTTGTGCCAAGTAAATCAGTAACACTGTCCCTAATGGCTTTACTGTGGCTATTCTATTAGTCACAAATAACAATATCAACAACAAAAAGGACTCTGATCAATTAAATGTAGAAGATACTTGTTGGAAGTGTGGAGGATATCTTACAGGAAAGCCACAGGAAGTATGACCGAGCAAAGACAACCTGGGCAGCACCAATGGCTGGGTGTCACTTCTGCAACTGGCATCACCTCCAGTCATCCTCTTTTTGGGGACTCCGAGACTCTGGACCCCTGCCACCACCACGGGACTCCCTACTCCACTTCAGGGGTCATAATGTGCGCTTTACTACTCCATGCCGTTGCTCACTCTCTCAAGAATCAGAAAGGGTCATCCTGCCACAGCGACCACACAGCAGGTGGGGAAAGAAATATGGAATCCTTTCTCAGCTTCTCTGTAGGGCTGCTCGTTGTCTTGCTGATCATCCAAAAGTCGTTTATTCCCTGGAGGCAGTTCCCGAGCCAGGATGCCGTTGGCATGTGGGAGGAGGAAGTGACTTCGGTTCCCTGGGCTCTCATGCTCAGGTCTGCTTTGAACCACTATGTGAATCTCCATAAATCATTCATCCTCTCTGGGCCATTTGTTGTTCACATCTCTATAAAATGCGGCTGTTGTTTCTGAATGTTTGCTAGTCCTTTCCAGGGCAAAGATTCTCTAGGCAACATCTTGCAGCTAAAGAAATATATCAGTAAACTAAATCATACCCAAGTTTGCAATATTTTATCACTTATTACCCTTCTTGGCTAGCCCTTGGGGAAACATAGATCAGAATATCTTCACTAGGTATTATAAAGGGAGAAGACTACAAATGAGAAATAGTAAAGGTCAGACATATGTACACTGGTCAGGTGAACTGAAGTGAGACTCAGAGAGACAATTTGCCAACACTGTGATTGTGTTTATGCTCCTGAATAAAAGAAAAAAAAAATGCCAGGGAGCAAGATTTTCCTCTTAACAGACAGCTCAACAGAAACAGAAAACATCACAGTATAAAAAGCAGGATATGACAAGTCAACACAAAAATCAGCTGGAGGCGACAGGTTAAATACAATTCAAGTTTCTGTTCCCCAGAGAGGTCTTCAGAGCCAGGACATTCTGTAAAGATTGGCAAAGACTATAAATGTGCAGGGCTCATCTTCTACATTATCCTAGGAGGCCTTAGAGTAAAGCCTCATTTCCTAATACAGTGTTAGGAAACTAGAAGAAGACAATCAGCTCAATCTTTGATGTTCTAATAAACACACTAGGGAAAAAAAATCAAGCGAAACCTGAAAATGTTGTCAATTATTTCGCCCAAACACCAGTAAGTTTGAATTGCAACCTTACATTGGTCTGAGATCTCATGAAATAAATGCCGACATTTCATAGGGAGAATATTTTTCTTCTGAACACTAATTATTTAGGGTAGGGATTTAGTTTGAGAATTGAAGAATACTAGGAGAAAACTGGTTAATGATATACCAGGAGATGATCTTTTGGAGAAGCACCTACAAACTTAGTTTTCTTATGAAATACTTGTTTGACTTATAACTTGACAAGAGTGCTTTATTTTATATGTGAAGAGTGAACAATCTTATTAAATTCAGAGAGCATTATTTCAGGCAGTGTGCATTTTTGTGGCCTCTATTTACCCTTACTATTTTTGTTTTCATGATTGTGGAATAGCTGGTGCATTGCTCGTTTTTATTCATTAATGTTTGCTGTGATATTGCATTCTAGCAGTAAGAAAGAAAAAATGATAAAACAATATTTTTATTTTTGCAGTAATGTAACTGAGATTTGGAAAATATCTTGCTATGCAAGAGAATTGAGAGTAAAAATAAAGAGCAGAATGTTTTCATGGCATGTTGGCTTTCCTGCTGGGGATCCAAAAAGTAACATGACCACATGTGTCCTTCAATCATGACAGTCTAATGGACAAGAGCCTTGTGTGTCCAAAGACCATGAGCAGTATGTGAAGAGTGTCTCCCTAAGAGAGGGTGCCCTGAGACTGACATGGGAAGAGACCCTCCCATGGTGGAACTGGACCTGGTTTTCCTAAAAGCAGTTATACTTCTGGGGAGAAGTTGACTTTAACATGGCTGTGCAAGAAGAGCAATGCAATGCAATGCTTACCATTTCATGATTTGCATTGATACCAATTTTAAGCATCAGCACCTCTTATAGTTTTGGCTCTTGCCTACCTTTCCAGCCATATATCTTGCCACTCCTTCATTCTCTAGATTTCCATTAGGTACAACCCCTGACATTTCTCCTACAGCACTAAAAAGCTCTGACATCTCTGTACTTTCACTGTGCCAGTGTGTTACCATTAAATACCTTCCCACCCCCATGACTGTGTTTCTCTTGGAGCTGTGAGCTGTCCCAGCACCAGGGTCAGGCATGTCATTAGCACATACAGCAGTTATCATATACATGCTTGGTTTTCATAACTATTCATGAAATGAATGAAAGGATAGGAACTGTGGAATAGTGGGTAAAGTCAGGTGCTTGAGAAGCACACTGATGGATGTATCCTGTATCTTCTACTTAGTAACTCGAGAATATTAAGTAAGTCATATAACCTCATTGTGATTCACATATCAAATTCACAGTAGAATTTCCCATGAAGTTGAATAGGATGATGCGTACTAACCATAACGTTATCAGGTATTCAAATCTTAAAGAATTGTTGAGCAGATGTTTGTGGCGAAGGCCATAGTTATTCTCAAGTATTATCACATTTGCTTGTCTGAATTTCCTAGTACCTTTACCATTATGCAGAGATACACAATGCATTCTAACTACCAACTATAACTAACAAAGTGAAGTCTGAGTGTCTATGCTGTCTGTCGTTGTCTCAGAGATCGACAGGAACATTTCAAAAGGGAAGAGAAGTGAAACTCAAGCAGCCAAGATAAACTTGGTGCTATCTAAAAACTGAGACTTAGGGGTTAGTGTTACTGTAGCATATGCTACCCTATCCTGACTAACTCAGGATTGCCCTAAAGTCCTACTACAGTAATGACCGTCCACTAATTTTACTTTTGATGAAAACAAATGAGTCAGTGGAGGCAGCAAGAGCAGCATTGCTAGAGAAGTGCAAGAATGGCTGTGAAGAGTGTCTGGTCGGGATGGAGAAGAGGGGAGGAAGCGCCCAGTGCTGGTGATGCCGTCCAGAGTCAGGTGCTGTTAGAATCAGTCAGGCTTTTCCTAAGCTTTCAAAAAGGCTGATATAATACTCAAAGTGGTGTTACATTCTTTTATTTGGGTTGTACTTTGGCTTTCTCCCATCAAGAAAATGAGAAAAAAAAACTTAGAAATTTAGAAAAAAAATTAGTCTTATTTTTACAATTAGATTAAATTATTAAATACAAATAAAGTGGATGATTGGATTTCTTCAACTTTTTCTGGAAATAGAGCTTTACGCATGGAGGTAGAAGTGAGGCACAGAATTCTTTGAAAATCTGATAGAAAGAGTGGGACTTCATGGTCCAGAGTAGGCCTTAGTCATCCTGAGGCCCCTGGGGCCTGGCTTGTGTCTGCGGTGCCGCCTTGGGAGATCCAAGACCTCTTCAGAGAGCATTCAGGTGCTGCTGCCTGAGCCTCAAATATTCCAGGGACTTGGCTGGAAAGAAACATTCTGAGAAAACCAAGGAGATACCAGGAGCCACCGGACAGTGCTGTGGGGCATCAGCCCACTGAGGGAACACACCTGCCCAGGGTATCCAAGCTTTGAAGAGCAGCTGTCCTTTGGGATGGACACAGGTGCATTCCAGGAAGAAGCAGAGCAGAAGAAGGTCCAGTGTGCATTCCAGACCTCAAGGAAGCCCACGTGGCTCTGGCTTCCCAGCCCTCTGCCCATCGTGGGAGATTCCTGTGTTGTCCCCTCCTGCATGGGTCTTTCCCTACAAGCTGACCTAGCCCCTCAACCTTGCCCCCTATGGGTACTCTATGGAGAGTACCTCTGGATGGGTGATCCACGTCAGCCACCTTGGAGCCTTCAGTTTGGTCCAGGTCTATGCCTAGCTTCTGTCCACCGTGGCAGGTGAGCAGCCAGGGACCCTGGCCTACAATCTGTTCCCTCACCCCATAAGTCCTGTGCCCCACTTCTGCCACTCCCAGCCACTTCCCCTGGATGGGGGGAGGGGTGCCACAGTCCAGCCAGCTCATCCTTCTGGACTTCAGTAGGAGAACCAACTGGAGGGGCTCCTTACTTGAAGAGACGCACAGCCCCTCCCTCAGAATGGGCCTCCAGGTTCAGTATCTGGGCAGCCCTGCAGGCTCAGAGCTCTGCCTTATGTCCCCTCCCCCCTTGAAGACCCTCAGCCAGATCCCCATTGCCTCCACCCCTCCCAGCCACACTGTAGGGCCTGCTGCTGCCTCTTTGAGCCCTGATCACCCCACCCCTGCCTTTCTCACTGTGACCTTCCCCAGCAATCAGGGATGGGTGGCACAGACCACAGAAAGCTGGGGATCCTCCTCAGGGGTTCACGCTGTTTAAAAGGTCTCAGGTGTAGCTGTCCACTGTCCTGCACATGCTCACAGCCCAGACAGGGGCCTTTAATTTGGTATCTCTCTTCATCTGTTTCTTTGACCCCCAAACTCTATACCCTTTATGTAATGTAAAACCACAGAGAGCACAAAACTCATTGTATGAGGTTGTATGCACGTGTATCTGAGGACCCACAGCAGACCTACTAGGCGGTCTCCTCTCTGTCTCCCATGGTGGCTGCATTTCCACTCTTCTTTCCTAAAACTGTGCACTTTAAAGAAAGAAAGTAAAATTTTACCATGAAAAATAAAAAAAGAAAATCTGATAAAAAAGAACAAACATTTTCGCTAAGAAGAAATGAATATACACCTGTAAAAATAGTTTCAAAAAAATAGGGACTCAGAATTATAAACCTTAGGTTGTGATAAGTTATTCCTACTGATACACTTTCAAATTGCTGCCATAATACGTGTTAAAGGATCTTCTTTGTTTATAATTGCACAAATTACAAAATACCCGTAAAAAATGACCATTGATAAAACTGGTAAGTAAATTATAGTGCATTCATACAATATAATAATCTTCAGCCATTAAAAAGAAGGAAGTTAGTGGTGTCCATAGCTCAGTGGGTAGAGCACTGGACACAGACACTGAGGCTGGCAGGTTCAAACCCAGTCCCGGCCTGCTAAACAACAATGACAACTGCAACAACAAGAATAAAAATAGTCAGACGTTGTGGCGGACACCAGTAATCCCAGCTACATGGGAGGCTGAGCAAGATAAATGCTCAAGCCCAAGAGTTCGAGGTTGCTGAGAGCTGTGACTCCACGGCATCCTACCCAGGGCAACACAGTGAGACTCTGCGTCAAAGAAAAAAAAAAATGAAGTTGACATGTACATACTAACGTGGGAAAATGACTTTATTTAAATGGACAAAAACTGTGTGTATTAAGTGATTGTTAGATAATTTTTTACTACGTTGTGTGTGTGTACTTCACAAACAAGAAAGCATATGAATTATACAATTCACACAAAAAACCCAGGAAAGCACAACTTTAATACCAAAGGTAAACATACACATACACCCATACAAACCCTCACACACAAACACACTCCTTATGGGGATATTATAAACTTCTTTCTCACAATTGTGGCTTATTGAGGGTATAACAAGCTCTGAAATTATAATTCACTTATCAAGCATCAGATGAGAAAACACCAACTTTAATTAATGTACCGTGTGATACTCCCCTAAATGTTTCCAGATAGGGAACGTGAATCCTTTTATGGCTTCAACTTCTGAAACACCAGGAAGGTATATTTGGCAATGTTGGCAGCTTTATTAAGATATTTCTTGGTGATACTAAGAGAGTATCCTTATTTTCAGCTGAGCCTGACATGTGAGGTATAGGATATGTTGACAATTGTACCAATAGGATCATTTCTGGATCCTTACAGTAGACAAATCCATCAAAAAGTCAGCCATTCAGTGTGCGTATTTACACAGTCACAGGCGTGGCTGACATTTTTTCAGTGATGCTAGGATCACATCTCTCTGGGGTAGAATGTTAATATTTATAGAGACTTAAAAATAAATTCCAGTAAATATATCCTAAATAATATATCTATGAAAAAAAGTCAAGCAAATTATGGGGAAATCTATAATAAATAGCTATTTTTCTTAATATGAGTTTGCTTTAAAATGCACTTCCTTGATGTGCTGTGTGTGTAACTGTGATCGTTATGGGACTGACTCTGAAATTTCCTTAGTAAATAACTGCTCTAAGTACCACTGAAGTTAGTTGGACAAAGTTGAGGGCTGCAGGCACGGAGCCCTCCACAGGGACCAGCAGTCTTCCCAGGGCACAGTCATTGACAAGAGATGGGATGTCAGATCTTCGGTGAGGTCTGAACACAAGGTTCACATATACGTAGGAAGAACAGGAAACCTCCCCCACTTGGTCTTCACACCATGGTACCACCTCTGTACAATTTCTCTTCACAGGTTCATTTGCAAGACTCGTTTGAGTGTAAATTGGACTGGGAGGAGAGGGTAGCAAAAAAGGCACTCAATCTTAACACTTGAGTGATTTGTAGGACTCTTACTGTGATGGAGATGACAGCTCATCAGTTTCACCAAAGTCGAAGGGGGAAGTGGTGCTAAAGAAGATAGTGCTTTAAGATTCTTTATTACTCCATGATTCAAGCCAATTTCACCCCTCCCTCCATAAGTTCTAAAGTTTCTTTCTTAATAGTTTTCATTGCTACCATTCATCTTAAAAAGTAAAGAACTATGATGTAGGTTATTAATTTTAGATTAGAAATATCTCAGAGTTTCTGAGAAGGTATTGCTTGTTAACACACACACACACACACACACACACACACACACACACACACAAATGTCCATCTATACTAACCAGGAAGAGTTAAGACCAAATGGATGGAGATTTCAAAAATTCAAAATATTATGCTGTCTAAAATGTACTAAATCCCTCTAATATTTCTCTTCCAGGATAAATCAGAAGCTCCTCAGGAAGAACAGAGATAAACAAATCTGTGAACTTCAGATTGCTCATGGTGAGAGCAAAAATGTGCATTGTAGCTAAATGAGAAGATGATAACTCTTTGTTCCTGCACCTGGAGATGTCTATTAATAGCAGTCACCTAGATGTTGGTAATGCATAATTTTAAAATAGGAATACAAATTACTGGGTTAGGTAGGTCTCCTGCAGAAAACAGCAGGTGATAAAAGAGAAAAGAGTTTTATTAAATACAAATTTTTAGTTCTTATCCAGTGGAGGGTAAAATTGACATGATTCAAGGATTAATTAAACCATTCCTGAAGTTCTCTTTTAGTTGCTGAATGCAAAAATAAAAATCAACCTAATCATAGGCAAACACTCTAAGAAATAGAATTATCTCATGCTAACTCACCCCTCTCACTTAACATGCAGCTACCACCTAGCAACTGCCAAACATGTACTTTAAAGATGGGTTCTGCTCAAAGCAAAGAATTGCTTTTCCTAAGTCACTCAAAGTACGTTGTATTCTCTCTCTCTTCTCTCTTTCTCACACATACACACACTCACACCCCTTGGAAAATTATGAAATATTTGAAATTCAATCTGTATGAATACCCTAAGCTTTTGGATAGAATGAGACTATCAAAAGGACTCCAGAGCTTTCCCAGGGTTTTGCCCAGGGCCAAGTCCAGGTACTTCTAAGAGATAGTAACAGATACTACAGTATACGTCTTTTGTATGTCGTTGAAACTTCATCTTAAGCTAAGTTGGGTGAAATCACTCAGAATTCAGAATAACAGTCAAGGGTAGATATGATATTGATGCTATGAAATAATAAAATTTTGAGAACAATGATATCAATAAGAAAATTCATGAGAGGTCCAAGTCCAGGTTCAGTCTTTTTCATGTGGCTGACCAGTTCTCCCAGCACTGTTTATTAAGTAAGGATTCTCAACTCAGACTTTACCTGCACACATAAATGATGTAACATATTAATCCAAAATATATGTGAAAAGCTGATATGTCAAAAATGGGGTTGCCAATGCCTCTTTTATTAATAGACACAGTTGTAGGACATATGCTACTTAAAAAGAAATAAATTCTCATAATTCTAAAAAAAAGTTTGCTATTAGCAGGTGAATATCTCATACTTCTCTTCTCTCACTTTAAGTTTCTTCTTCAAATCATCATTCTCCATATTTACACAAGCTTAGCACAAAGAACAGTATAAGCAGATTACTAAAATTATCTATGTTTATTTATAGCCTTTATTTCCCTTATATTCATCTGTATTGAAAGAGATATGCTTTTAAAAATAAACATACCTAACATGTTAAAAAAAGACTATAAAAAGTGCTACATATATGGAATTTATATGCATCATCTCATTAATCCTCATACTACCCATAGGCGTTACATGATATTATTGTTATTGTTGTTATTGCATCTATTTTATTATTGACGAAATTAAGGTTTTATACAAGTTAAAAGAAAATTGCCTAAGATCGCTCCACATTTAAATTGCAGTGCCCAGGCTCTTAGCAACTATTAATATTTTGTCCTGAGCTGCTGTCCACTTGCTGAAAGAAACTTTTCTTTTTTTCTTTTTTTTTTAAATAATTTTATTAAGTCATAATTGTGTACAGTGGTGCAATCATAGGGCAGAATGTGCTTCATATACAATCAGAAACATTTTGATCGTACTGTGAGAGATAGCCTTCATGGCATTTTCTTAATCACTATATGAAACCCTTTCTTTTAACTCCATTCTATTTCCTGAGGGTCAAACAAGTCTGACTATAATCTTCCTATATGTGCTCTGACAACTAATGGCTTCTGGGAGTCAGTGCAACATCCCCTCTCTCTCCCACACCAGGCCTGGAGTCCTGCCTATTCTGTCTCTGTGATATTTCTTATTTCTTAAATAAGTCCTCCCCCTTAACTTCCACTACTACTGCTCTTATTAATCAGCTTCTCTCTCCTGTCTGGTTAGTTTGAGAATCTCTGACTTATTTCCCTGTTTTCAGTCTGGTCCCACTTGGTCTTCTTTTCTTTTCTCTTTTCCCATGTCTACGGGATAATGACCTAATCCCTTAGCAAGGCATTTTTTAAGGCCCTTTTCAATCTGATTCATTCAGTACCCCCCCCAATCTAGAAGAATCTGTCCCATAAGACATTTATTACAACTCTGTGCACCAGCACACCTGTAGGATTGCCACACTCTTCTCCCTGTCTGTCTACCTTACCTCTTCTTTGCTTGCTTAACTTCTGCTTATTATTTAAAACTCAGCGCCCCTCTCTTGGGTCCTTTATCCTATGCTTCTAGAGCTAAAGGTACACGTTTTTAGTATAGCATTATTCACACTATTTAATAATTGACTGTGCACATACCTGTACTCTTATACACATTATGAATTGCTAGAAGAAAAGGAACATGATTTATGCGTTTTTATATACCCAGTGCCTAGAAAAGTGCCCCCAAATGCTAATTTGAACAATGGATATCTGTTCTTAGGCTGTAAATTAAGAAGAGTGAAACATACAACTATGCAGTTCTCTTAATACAGCACCATTTGAATGATGCTTAGTACTTTTCTTTCTTTCCTTTTTCAACATATTTTGAATTATGCAAGTAATAAGAAATTTGTGAATCTACTTCTATTCTTAAAAGTGTATCAATCCTCTTCCCCAAACTAACCATTGTTATTAGCTTAGTAGGTGCCCTTTAATAATTATTTACTTATTTTTATAACAAGTCTACTGAGATATAATACATAGACCATAAAACTCATTCTTTAAAAATACGCAATTCAGTGGTTCTTAGTATTTTCACAGAGTTGTGTGACCATCACCATTATCTAATTTTACAACACTTTTATTGCCCCATTAGCAGTCATGATTCCTTTCACTCCTCAGCCCGTACACTCTTCTGCTTTCTATCCCTAGGGTTTTACCTCTTCTGACCATTTCCTACAAGTGGAATCATACAAAAAGTTGTCTTTTGTGCCTAACTGCTATTATTTAGCATAATATTTTCAAGGTTCAACCATTTCATAGCTGTCTCAGTACATTTCCTTTTGTGGCAGAATAATATTCTATTGTACATATATACCATATTTATTCATTCATTAGTTGATGGACATTTGGTTTGTTTTCACTTTTTGACTATGAATAATTTTTCACTTTTTGACTATGAATCATTTTTTTGAACATTCCTGTATACAATTTTATGTGAATATATGCTTTTAGTTCTCTTGGAATAACTAGGAATAGAATTTCTGGGTTATATGGCAGGTTATCTGTGTTTAGTTTTTTGATGAACTACCAAACTGTTTTGCATAGCAGCTGCACTATCTCACATTTCAAGCAGAAATGTATGAGGATTCCAATGTCTCTACATCCTTGTCAACAATTGTTATTATCTGTCTTTTTGATTATAGTTATCCCAGTGGGTATGAAGTGGTATGTTATTGTGAGTTTGATTTTCATTTTCCTAACTAATTATCTAGAGCATCTTCCCATGTGCCTATTGACGATTTGTGTATCTTCCTTGAAGAAATACCAATTTAAACCTTTTTCCCATTTTAAATTGGGTTATGTGTCCTTGTATTGAATTGTAGGCATTCTTTATGTATTCTGATATATATGTTCTGATTTATAAACTATCAGATATGTGATTTACAAATATATGTAAATATTTTATGTATCAATATACAGTGTCAGATATATGATTATGTATATTATTTACAAATAAATGATATATTTATCATATGTAATATATGTTAATGTTGCTATGAGATATATGATTTACAAATCATGTATCAGATAAAGATTTATAATAATTTTTTTTCCATTTTAATCGGACATATAATTTAAAATATTTTCTTCACAACCTTTTAAGATATATTTATATAGCTCTGTTTTTATTTTGTGCATATATTTCTCTATATAAATATTTAAATGGATTTCTTTTTTATGTAGTTAGGATTATATTTTTTGCATTGTTGTGTAGATATCATTCCAGATTATTGCACATGGGTATCTACCTAGTTATTTTAAATTGTTGTATAGATATACATAGATCATTCCCCTGATGATGGGCATTTTCGTGAGTCTCAATAATCTTTCCATAATGAATAAGGCTATAATAAGCATCCTTGTAAAGGCTCCTTTGGGCATATGTGCAAGTTTCTCTCTAAAATACCTCAAAGAAGAATCATTGAATTTAAAGGTATCTGCATTTTACATTTTAAAGCATAGTACCAAAATACCTGTTAGAAATACTGTATACATGTATTCTCCCAGTAACACTGTGTGGGAATATCATTTCCATGAATACTGGGCAAAATTCAAATTTAAGCATTCTTGCCTATCTGATGAACAAAAATGATAGCTAATTATTTCAACTTACATGAAATTATTTTTATATCATAATTTCCATTGTTTATTGTTCACATAGAACCTCTTTCATCTTATTCCAAAGATCTTTCCTTATGTGGAAACCCCTATATGATATAAAAAGGAAATTATCGATGGGCTGGGAGAGTCTAGATTTATATTGTATCAGTTATGTGTGGAGGTGAGGTCAGCTTGAGAAAAATATGGCTCTTAAAATACTTTTATTGTACTTAGAGATGACCATACATTTAAGCACAATCCAGAGACTTTTAACTTCACAAAGATGTGGCATTTTATTTTAATAAAACTATTGACATAGCTCCCTTTTCTAGTGACTTTTCAAAAGCATCTTTTGTCAGCAGAGATCTTTTATTAGCTAATGTAACCTTGCTATACTTCACGTTAGCAGGGAAAGAAAGAAAATGTCCTTGGGTTCCAAATATGTAAAGTTATGCAAAGACTTTCAAGGGGAAAGAAGTTATTCAACTTTCTGAGACTGCATTTGTCACTATACATATATTAATGGAAAATAATGAAATTGTCCAATGCTACTGTCCAGAAGGTAAAGGTTTACAAGATTATGCCTCCAAACTGACAACTGTTTAAAAAGAAATTGCACAAAATTAAAATGGAGAGACCAGGTAAAAGTGTGGGTTTAGCTGTGAAAGTGATAATGTGGAGAGACTTAGTATAAAACATCTAAAGAGGAGAAGTAAGGCAAAAAGATCTAGGAGTGAGGATTGACAGTACACTCTTGGCTGAGGATCCAAGTAGGTAGGACTTAGTCTGAGCTGCTTCTGGTAATTAAAGAACATCAGCAAACTTGAGGAGCCTGGGAGAGGAGTTTGAATTATGGACTCATGGGTGTCAATGTTGTGGTTTCATTAATTAGTCCTTCAATGTAAGTGCTCAGCCAGTAACGGAGGAGACAGGTGACAGAGGCTCTGACAGGTCTCAGGACACTGGGAGAATGGACTGGCACTCTGCAGAAGGCCTCCTAGGGTGGGGGATCTACTGTGCTGTCTGGACAGAGCCCAGTCCTCTGACGGAGGTCAACGGGGCATGATGGAGAAAGTCATATCTCAAAGGGAATATGTACTGAGGCTTCATTTAAAACTCATAAACAGATTAGAGAAGGGCATCTAATGACTTTTCTTTTTTATTTATTTATTTATTTATTTTAATTTTTTTTTGTAGAGACAGAGTTTCACTTTATTGCCCTAGGTAGAGTGACGTGGGATCACACTGCTCACAGCAACCTCCCACTCCTGGGCTTAAGTGATTCTCTTGACTCAGCCTCCCAAGTAGCTGGAACTACAGGTGCCCACCACAACACCCAGCTATTTTTTTTTTTATTGTTGTTGCAGTTAGGCTGGAGCTGGGTTTGAACCCGCCACCCTCGATATATGGGGCCGGCACCCTATCCACTGAGCCACAGGTGCCACCCGCATTTAATGACTTTTCTGTGGTTGGGGACTGGCTTACAAACTAAAAAAGGCACCTAATGGACACTTGTATTCCTTGTGAAGAGTCACCAGAGAAGGCAGCAAGGACCGTCTGTCAGCACTACCCCTTGACTTCGTGGATATCACTAAAAATTTTCTCTCATCTTTGCTGGGAACTGGTAGGTAGTTGGGCTTGATGTCTGTGAGACTCCATTTCAATTTTGAGGTCCATAATTCAATGGGAATAGATAGGAAAAAAGGTTACTTTTTCATTAAAAGGGTAATTACCTCATTATCACAGTGCTGGAAGGATCAGAGCTTATGGAGTTTTCATGAAATCATAAGTTTATAAGAGATTGGATGAAGTCATCTTGCTCTGTCTTCAAGGTAGGTATGAATTAAATTCATCCTATGGCATGGATGGGGCATTGTTTAACAAGGATCTCTAGAGTATAACAGTTGACAATTTTCAGTGTTTTGGCAGTCCTCAATTGTGATATTCCTTTTATCATATTTAATATATTAAGAAAGAATAGAAGCTCATCATTCTTTGTATCCTCTCTGGATAGAGATAACAGTGTTATAAATGTCCTTCATTTTCATTATATCAAAGAACACTTAGTACCTACTATGTACTAGGTGCTGATGTTATGGAAATGATAAGTGAAGAAGACAGATTTGACCCTTACTGACATTTAATTGCAAGACTCATGATGGACAATAATCAATAACAAAATCAACAATTGACTACAGATTATAATAAATACTATGAAGAAAACAATTAAAGCATTGCTGCAGAAGATAGCGGAGGAAACTAAGACCTCACTGAGATGGGTGGTCAGGAAAGCCTTCTTGACAGAAGCCCTAGAGTGTGAAGGAAACCAGCCTCTAATAATGGAATAAAGAGCTTTCCTGACAGAGGGAGCAGCATGTGCAAAGGCCCTGAAGTGGAGCATGCTGCGTTTGAGGAATTTAAATTCACTGTGATGGGAGCAGAAGGGTAAAGGGAGAGGTTGGCATGCATTGAGGTTGAGAAGTACGAGGCTAAATAATGCCTCATGTGGTAGGCTATAGTGAGGAGTTTGAATTTTACTCTAAATGGAATAGTTTTAAAAGATTACTCTGGCTTTTGCATGGCAAATGAATTAGAAGTGGGAAAATCACAACAGGAATGCAGCTAGTAGGCAATTCAGGAAAGAAATATTGGCAGCTTGGACAGAGGTGGTGGCAGTAAAAATAGGTAGACATTTTTGGGATATACTTAGAAGTCTTAATGATGGGTTGGATATGGGGCAAGAGTAAAGGAAAGATACCAATTCAGGGATGAAATCTTATTTTTAGCTGGAGGAACTGGTAAGATGTTAGTTACATCTAGTATATGGAGAACAATTGGGGAGGAATAGATCTGTAGTGGGAAGTATGGGGACTGAAAGTTTACATTTGCAACTTAAGTTTGAGTGCTTGTGAAACGTACAAGTAGAATGTTGATGCTGAGTCAGGAGTTCAGAGATGTAAGCACTGGAGAAGTACATTTGAGTGACTAAATCTGTCAGTGGGAATAAAAGCTGTGGGGAAAGTACAACATCTTGGCAGGGCAGAGAAGAGGAAATGGGGCTCAGGAGTGAACTCAGAACTTCTAACACCCACCCCATCCCAGCCGTGAGAATAACTATTTGTATAAAGAGAGTACCAGACTCAAAAGGGTAAGTGTTCTGATCCCATTTCTGTTTTAAATGCTATCCTTGGGCAAGTAATTGCTTCTTTCCAACCATCAGTATTTATATTAATAACTTACAGTGAGGAGGTTAATTCTCTTCCATCATTAATATTCTGCAATTCTTCTCTTACTTGATATTATACTAATTTTCCAATTATTTTGGTCCTATATGTTGCTTTCTTTACCTACCTCAAATTAGCATACCTAGAATACCATCTTATGATTACGATTTTGATTTTAGGTGCATTGAATTAACATTCCTCTAAATTTTTACCTTCTGACAAGTTTTGACGTTTGGGGGTGGGGGCAGTTGTGCTTGTTGACATGAGCATTCCTATCCAATTTAGGACACAATGGGGCATCTGTAGTAATGGGAATTGATATTGGTAGACTTTCTTTCCTTTTCTTTTCTTTTTTTTTTTTTTGGCCTGTTCTATTCAGTTTAATTTCCCAGTTTCTTTTAAATCAAGTTTAGAGATTTGAGGATTGCCAGGGTGGGTGTTTTGTGGACTTCACTTATGTTTGTGTTTGGTGCAGATCATAAAGCAAACCAAATTGACTGCCTCTGCTCATTACCTGATAAGACGTATAACCCAGGTAAAATGTGGGTTGAAAGATGTAGTCCCAATTGCAATGTAGTAGACATGTTTGTAGTAAATAACGTTTCGGAGCATTGCTTAAAAATCTCAGAGTGGTATCTATTCTAGAATTTTTTCTTAAGAAATTAACACTGTCAAATTATTCTTGTTGGAATAATTTTTTAACAAAGTGCCTTTGCAGTTCTGTCACAATGCTTTATTGTTAATTTTTCTTAGGAGATAATTCTCCTTATTGCTTTTGCCCCATCTTACAATGTACCATCTGAACCTGCTGAAAAAGTTGGAAAAATTTTTTTAAAAAGAGTTGATCCTGAAAAACAAAAATCAATGGTTAGTGAAAAATGTTAGCTAATATTGAAATTAGGTGTCACATAATTTATATTCATTTTTCTTTAATAAAGACTCCGAAACTGGCTTGGGTCATCTCAGCAAATACAATTATTTCAGTAATGACATTCTTCGTGTTATAGGTTAGGGCTTGTTAGAATTTATCTCTACTATATGTCCCTGTTTTCAGGTTTCAAGCCTCTGGTAACTAATATGGTTATTAGAGAAAGAAATAAAAAGAAATCATTCTTTGTTACATCTTAGGTGATTGGGTCAAATTAAAAGCATGATGCAGAAAGTGGTAGGGAGGTATGAGCCAGTAACATGGTTGGTCTTAGATGAAATAGAACATTATCAATTCACTTTTGCATTTTTCCTCATAGTGCTAGAACTCTTCATGGAGCTCTACATAGACTAGCTGGTGTCAGCCTCAATGTCTATTTTTATATGAGGCAAATATTTGCAAATTGAGGCTTTGGCTACATTATTCCCCCTTCTCCCTTTCTACCTCCTTTTCGATTTGAATTATGCTTCCTTCCAAAAAAGGATATGCCCAAGTCCTAAGCCTCAGTACCTATGAATGTGCCCATATTTGTAGAAAATGTATTTGGAGATGTAATTAAGTGAATGACCTATAGATGAAATTATCATGAGTTAATGAGTGAGCTCTAAGTCTAACGACAATTATATTTATAAGAAGAGGAAAAGACATAGACAAATGGGATAAGGCTATCTGAAAACAAGGTAAAAAGTGGAGTGATTTGTCTACAAATTAAGAAATATTAATAATTTCATATAGACACTAAAAGCTAGGAGAGAGAGAAAGAATTACAGACTGGATTCTCTCTCAGAAACTTCAAAAGTAATCAGAGCTACCAAAGCCTTGATATTGAATTTTTTCTGATCTCCAGAACTGGGAGAGAATTAATTTCTGTTGTTTTAAGCTACCTTGTTTGTGGTAATTTGTTACAGTAACACTAAGAAATTAATTCACTACTATCTATTAATCATCCTGTAGGAAGCAGCATGGTTGAGTGAGGAAAAGATTGGACTTAGAGTTAGGAAACACACATTCTGAGCTTAATGCCTTTAGTAGAAGCTATGTGACCTTGAATGTT